>CBVK0110082649.1:0-46470 GCA_900067695.1 Picea abies
GGAAGTACTAGGACTACCCCCAAGGAGAGACATTGATTTCTCTATAGATTTGATGTCTGGAGCAACGCCAGTATCAAAGACTCCTTACAGGATGAGTACACCAGAATTGAAGGAGTTGCAAATGAAGCTTGAAGAACTTCTGAAGAAGGGGTATATACGCCCAAGTGTATCACCTTGTGGTGCCCCAGTCTTGTTTGTGAAAAATAAAGATGGAACGTTAATATTGTGCATTGACTTCAAACAATTGAATAAAGTGACTATTAAGAACAAATATCCTCTACCAAGGATTGATGACCTCTTTGATCAATTGAAGGATGCAAGGATGTTTTCAAAGATAGATCTCAGATCAAGATACCATCAGGTAAGAATTAAAGAAGAAGATATTAGCAAGACCACCTTCAGGAAAAGGTATGGTCACTATGAGTTCATGGTGGTACCGTTTGGATTGTCAAATGCACCATCTTTTTTCATGTTCTTAATGAATAGTGTTTTCTAAGAGTATTTGGACAAGTTTGTCATTGTCTTTTTGGATGACATTCTTATATATTCCAAGTCAAAGGAAGAGCATGAACATCATTTGAGGATGTTGTTGCAAGTATTAAGGGAACATCAGTTGTATGCCAAATTAAGCAAGTGGTCATTTTATCAGAAACAAATTCATTATTTGGGGCATATCATCTCAGAAGATGGGATAGCAGTGGACCCTGAGAAGGTAGAAGCCATTAGAGAATGGTCAACACCAAAGAATGTGACATAGGTTAGATATTTCATGGACCTTGTAGGTTACTTCTGGAGATTCATTAGAGGATTCTTGAAGATAGCACACCCAATCACTTCCTTGCAAAGGAAAGGTATGAAGTTTTAGTGGACGGCGGACTGTGAAAGGAGTTTCCAACCTTTGAAACAATTATTGACAAGTGCTCCAATACTAAGGATCACAGACCCAAATGAAAATTTCATTGTATGCACAGATGCATGTAATGAAGGACTGGGTAGGGTCCTCAGTCAAAATGGATTTGTGATATGATATTGTAACACCCTGCTTCCCCAAGTCTGTAAAAATAACTATATTGGCCAGGAACTTTGGCAAACTCAAAGATGTGAATGTGTGATTTGAATGGACCTTAGTATACAAGGTCGACGAATGTAAATTAACATTATGNNNTTTGAATGGACCTTAGTATACAAGGTCGACGAATGTAAATTAACATTATGTGTGTGTGTGTGTGTGTGTGTGTGTGTGTGTGTGTGTGTTGCAGGATTGCTGGGAGGGGGATGTGCTAAAAAAGAGACCACGATGGCTAAAGAAAGGTGGTGGAAGGCACCTAGAATGGTGGCGTTAACTTCCACCGAAACCAATACCGTATTTGGTCTTCACTGTCCTGGAGAACCAAGAGCGGTTCGCTGGCCCCAAAATGAATTACTCGCTAGGTTGGTAGGTGAAGAGGCTCCTCATAAGTTAATGAGGGATGGGGGTGAACCGCCCATCCGTGGAGGCCTTAGACTTGACCACCACGGGGAAATTCTTGCCACACGCAACCTCTCTGGAAAATAAAAGGCAAGTAAAAGGTGTGGAAGGGGGGGGGGGCATGAGGGGGAGATCATAGGAGAAGATCGAAAGAACTCTGGAAAAAAAATACAGAGTGAGTGATAGAAGAAACTAAGGGGAGTAACCTTCATTCTCGTTCGCTGAAGAATAGAGACAGAGAATCTCAAGCATCGTGGTCTCAGCTCGAGGGCGGCTAGTGGTAAATCCCTTCGGAATCGTTGAGCCTACGGTTGGGTGGAAACGAGCACCCCTCTCAGCAGTTGCATCATATCTGGTGTTTTTCTGATAAGTGTTTTATATCTTCTATCTTGAAATTTATATGCTGACATGCATGCTCATAGTCTGTGCAATTATGAATGGTTTCAGTATAAGACTATATGTATGGAATTTGGATCAAAAATTATGGTTGCATGCTTTTATTGGAAAGACCACATATGGCTTATGTGAATATATATATATATATATATATATATATATATATATATTATATATATATATATATATATTGAACTAATACAGATTTCAAGTCTGTTCTTGGGAGATTTGTTCCTGTATTTGTCTTACCTGATGGCTTGGATAGATTTCCCCACAAAGGAACCCTTTCGAGACCACTCCCTTACCTTCTAGAAGACCTTCCATTCTTGTCTTCAAACTTGGTGAAAATTGCCTGAGGACCCGAAGGAGGATGTTATATTTTATGTCTTAAAATCTTGCACGAGGGAGAATGGTCCTCGTAGACTTGAGCATTTCGGCATTTTGGTACCCGGAATACCCAAGGGCGAGTTCCCTTGCACTCGCAACTCCCGAAACCCCGACTTGCGAAATCCAGAAATATTAGCATGGGGGTAAGTTAGGATTTTTCAGAGTTTTCAACACCCAAAGTATCTAGGTGTGAGTTCTCTTGCACTCGCAAGTCCCAAAACCCCAACCCACAAAATCCCGAAATGTGTGGATGAGTTAGGATCTTTAGGTGGTTCGGTACCCAGGATCCCTCCCTCTTGCTAAATGCATGAACGAGATCCTTTCAGAGGATCTAAGGTCTATTACGACCGTAAAATTGAATGAAGGAATGTAGGAGATAATGCCTCGACCCCTTTTTAACCTTCGCAAGTAACAAAGAAATCGGGACCATCGCTCCCAAGACCCATGGGAGTGCATAGACAGTCCAACTGTAGAGTACACATTGTGGTCGGTAAGCGTTTCGACATTTCGGCACCCAGGAGACCGGAGGGTAAGAACCCTTGTCCTCACGACTCGTGAAATCCCAACATATGAAACCCCGAAATGAAGGGGCATGGACAAGTTAAGAAGATTCGGTATTTCGGCACCTGAGATACCTAGAGGAAAGTCCCTTGTACATGCCAGTCCTGAAATCCTAATGGGTGAAATCCCGAAAGGACAATATGCGGATATGTTGCAATATTTCAGCATTTCGGAAATCAGAATACTCAAGGGCATATTCCCTGGTACTCGCAAGTCCCAAAATATCGACTTACAAAGTCCCGATATGGCATAGTGTGACTTGGATCTATGTTTTGGCATTTCAGTACCCAAGACCCCCCCCAAAGGACAATTTTGTTCTGAGTATCTACTAGATGCAAACCCCAAGATGGCCTAGTGTGCATAAAGATGATACTTTAGTGTTTTGTCTTCCGGAGTGCCGAAGGGCATGAACCACTTGACATTTTATAACGCAAAATCACGAAAGGAGAAATGCTGAAATGAACTTAGAAATAAATATTGGTTTCAAATTTTCGGCTCCCGGGAAATCGAAGTGCGAGACCTCTTGTCTGCGCACATCCCAAAATCCCGATATGCGAAACCCCGAAATAATAATAGCATGGATGAGATAGGGTGTTTCGGTATTTCATCACCCGGGATACCTAACGGTAAGTTTTCTTATTCTCACTAGTCTCAAAAACCTGATTTACGAATTCCCGAAATGGGTTGAGCGATATATATATACATGTATGTAGGATTCGAAGTTTTGGTTCCCAGGAAAACCAGGTGCGATACCTCCTGTCATTGCATATCCCAAAATCCCGATGGAGGAAACCCCGAAATAGTGAAGCATGTTTAGAGCTGGCGTTTTCGGAGTTTCAGCTCCCGGGAAGCCCAGATGTGAGACCTCCTATCATCGAATTCCTCAAAATTATGGTATGCGAAATCCCGAAGGGTAGAGTGCCCGGACTTAATCTGGGTCATTGTTAATCACGTTAAGCGGTTAGATCCATTTTGGATTTTGGCCCTTCGAAAGACAAGAGAGAAAGGGGAATACATGCACTGCGATTTCCCAAATCGTGAAAACCGACGAGCACCTCCCCGATAAGGCCTGTGGTCATAGTCGTCGATCATATGAGTGCGGTTAAGGGATAGAAGGGTCTGCATCAGGCCCCGTAGGGATTTTGGGAATTTTTTTCCTCGGTGAAAGAAGGAAAGAAAGCCAAAAAGTTTTGATTCCCGTAGTAGGTATGTTACAAATTGGTATCAGAGCATGGTTACAACACTTGGCTTGCTTGGGCTCATGAACAAGTTGCGCAGAAGCTCCGTTCGAAGCACTCCAAAAAGGAGTAACCCTCTATTTTAACCCCCTAAATCAAAAGGTCAAAGTTCAAAATGAAAACCACGATTGTGTGTATGCATGTGAAAGAAAATATGAATTATGCGTGGGTTATGAATGTGACTAAATATTGACTAACAACCAGCATTTGTCTTTTGCACCCAAGCGAACGATCAATCGCGGGAAACTATAGACACATAGAATGGTGACTCACCAAGAGGTGGGGGAAGGCTCCCACAATAGATATGAAGATTTTGATGAAAGGAGGGCAATAGGGACCCCTCCAGATCTAGCTGAGATCGTGAGGAGCCTCATGGTTGAATTACAAAGATGCAAGGTTGACAATGAGAGGATGATGAAAGAACAAGAGAAACAAACAGAGATTAACACAGTTTTACTGCATATCTTATCCGACCTACAAAGACAAATGTAGCATGAACCTGAGACACAAAAACATGGTCATATCAGTGGCCACACTGAGAGGAGCACCTAGAAAAAGGTCTACCCCAAAGGTAAAGGACAAGTGGTGGACGATTCCTCTGGGAAGGAAGTTGGCAGTTCGAAGGGCTCTTCTAGCAGCAGAACTAGTTCTTATTCCCAAAGAAGACAGAAGAAGCGAAAGATTTACAAGGGTTTTAAATTCGAAGAATTTAGGAAGGCCAAACCACCCTTGGTCGACGGTGAAATAAAGAAGGGAGAAGAGGCAGAGGACTGGCTGCTTGGACTAAAGAAGTATTTCAGATTCCATGACTTCTCAGAAAATTTGAAGGCCTGAGTGTCCACCTTCAACTTGAACAGAAAGGATTCCATTTGGTGGGAAGACCTTAAGAATGTGAAAGGGGTTCGCGAAGAGGACCTGTCTTGGGAGCAATTTGAGAAATACTTCCAGAAGAAGTATTTTTCAGAAAAATATTTCGACGAGAAGACTAAAGAGTTTTATGAACTCAAACTGGGACAACTCACTATAGAAGAATATGTCAACAAATTCCTCGATTTGTTGAGGTATGTTGAAGGGACTGTACTTAATTAAATCCAAAATTTAGTACATCTAAACATATAATTGCTTTCTCATACATAAATAATTCATTCACCATCATATAAGCATAAATATTCAGCAAAATTTAACATTTATCTACAACATGAAAATAACTCAGCAATTCATAAATAAAATACCTGCTTCTGATGCTAATTCTCGTCGATATGGTTGTCCTTTCCCTACTACCTTGCCTAGCCTGATGCACTGACCAACTCTGCCCAAATCGACTAACCTCCCAGCCAGCTAGGAGTAGCCTATCTAGCTCCCTAGCTCCAAGAAACCGAAAGGAATCCTGGCCCCCATGCCCAAAACCCCCAACAACCCAGTGCCCCCTGCAATGATTCACCCAAAAACCAGACTACTCAAACCAGCCAATATCCCACAGAAAAATATGTCACAGAAAATCCCCCTGTCCTTCGAATGCTCCCTCAAAATGCTTCCTCCCCAAAAATAATCCTCCCCCTTTCCCGTAGGACTCTCCCATCATATTCCCCCTTCGCCAACTCTCCTCCCCCTCATTAATTTCCTTATCTCCTCCTTTATTACCTTATCCCCTTCTTTATTATCTTATCCCCTCCATTTAATGTTTCTTTCCCCCCCTTTCATACATAAGTCTTTAATTAAATAAACTAAAATTATTAAGCCTCTTTAATTCATTACTCAAATATTTAATGAGTCTATTAATTAATTAATTAATCATCGACAGGTATGAACAATTAATTAATAATTAATTAATTAATTAATTAATATAATTAAGAAATAATTATTGTTTAACTCAACATATTAGGACAGTCAGATTATCAAATTAATTAAAATTAAAAATCCCTATGCATCTATTTAACCAGGGTTGTTACATATGTACCTTATATAAAAGAAGAAAAGGCAAAGGTGCAACGCTTCATCAGTGAACTACCTAAGGACTATCGGAACATAATTGAATTTGATGAGCCAAAGACCCTAGAAGGCACTATCTAAAAGGAAACCTATTGTCATGAATAGTTTGGACATTGAATAGAACCTCATGAAGGATGGAAGCAGAAGAATAGTTCAATATTTCAGAAAAATGGGATTAAATCCCTGGGATTTAAGAACTATAAGAAGAACCCAAGAATGAACTTCCCAGCCCAGAGTGTACACCACCATAATTTTCCCTCCTTGGGCGGAAATAAAACTTCTGGATCCATACCAGTGAAGACTGATAACCCAAAGAGAGAACCTTTGAAATGATGGGGTTGTGGAGAAGAACATCTACTGAGAGACTATCCACACTGACAACAAAATAGTAGAAGAATTTATAACATCCAGGAAGCTACCACTGTCAATGATGTGGCCAGGAGTGTGCCGCAAATTTATGCAGCCTTGGACAATAACCAAGCTGACCACCAAGCTTCAGTGGTGGAAATAGAAGGTATGATTTCCAACCATCTAGTGTCTATTTTGATTGACCCTGGTTCAAATGATAAGTGTAAACTACAGCCACAAAAACATACCAAGCCATGGTTGGTACAATTAGCCACTGGCACCAAAAGAAGGGTAGCAGAGGTCATACCAACCTGCTAATTAATGTTGGGTGAATTCCCCACCCAAGCAACCCTTAACATATTACCCCTGGGATCGTATGATCTGTTTATTGGTATGGATTGGCTAGCCGCCCATAAAGCCAGATTGGATTGTTACCATAAAAGCTTAGAATGTGTGAGTAAAGAAGGGAAAAGGATAACCCTTCAAGGGATCCAAAAACCTGTCTCAGTGAGACAAATATTAGCTCTGCAAATGATAAAGTATTGTTGAAAAGGATGTCCCCTATATGGAATACAGGTGTTGAAAACTATTGAAGATGACAAATCAAGCCTTGAATACCACCCTACCCTGAGAGAATACAGAGATGTGTTTCTGGAAGAGGTACCAGGTCTACCTCCGAGAAGAGACATAGAATTCTTGATAGAACTTGCACTGGGAGTGGTGTCGGTGTCTAGGACACCCTACTGGATGAGCACACCCAAGTTAGTTGAACTCAAATTACAATTAAGAGAAATGATGGATAAGGGCTATATCCAGCCCAGCGTGTCTCCATGGGGAGCACCAATCTTGTTTTTGAAGAAGAAGGACGGTACCCTTAGACTGTGTATAGATTATAGACAACTCAATAAGGTAACCATAAAGAACAAGTACCCCTTTCCCAGGATCAATGACTTGTTCGATCAATTGGAGGGTGCGTCTATTTTCTCAAATATTGACTTGAGGTCAGGATACCATCAAGTCCGAATTAAGAGCGAAGACATCCATAAAACCGTTTTCCGGACATGGTATGGTCACTATGAGTTTGTGGTAGTGCCATTTGGGTTAACCAATGCCCCTGCCACTTTCATGTGCTTGATGAATAATGTACTCAGCAAATTCCTAGACAAATTTGTGTTGGTTTTTATTGACGATATATTAATTTACTCCAACAATAGGGAAGAGAATGAAGAGCACCTTAGGCTTGTGCTGCAAGTGCTAAGAGAACATCAACTCTATGCCAAATTCAAAAAATGTGAATTCTTCCAGAAGAAAATACATTACTTAGGCCATGTTCTATCTGAAGAAGGAGTAGCAGTAGACCCTGACAAAATCAGTTCTATCATGGAATGGCCTACCCCAAAGTACATTTCGGATATCAGATCCTTTATGGGATTAGCAGGATACTATAGAAGATTTATAAAAGGATTCTCCAAGATTGGTTGTCCAATCACTTCCCTCCAAAAGAAGGGAACAAAGTTCATGTGGACACAGAAATGTGAAGAAAGATTTCAAACCCTGAAACATCTACTAACCCATGCACCCGTGTTGAATATCATTGATCCCAAAGATGAATTCCTCGTGTGCACAGATGCATGTAAGGAAGGGCTCGGAGGAGTCCTTATGCAAGGGGGAAGTGTGGTCTACTATGAATCCCGAAAATTGAATGATCACGAAGTCAACTATGTGACCCATGATCTAGAGCTAGCTTCCATAGTGTACGCCTTGAAAATGTGGAGGCATTACCTCCTGGGAAGAAAATTTGTACTTATGACAGACCATTGTGGATTGCGATATATGTTTGACCAACCAAAGCTCAACGCCATACAATCTAGGTGGATGTCCCTCCTCAGCAAGTTTGATTTTGAAATCAAACATATTAAAGGAAAAGAAAATAGGGTGGTCGATGCCCTTAGTCAAAGTATGAAAACAATTCACCTGGTAGCGGTGAGCACCTGTAAGAAGGATGTCAAAGAAAGAGTCAGAAATGCACAAGGAACAGATCCATTCTTCCAGACCGTGACCTCATACATACAGCAAGAACCCACAGGGATAAAGTATGGAGACTACCAGATGATGGAAGAAGGTCTGCTCACTTACCGAAGCAGATTGTACATTGCATATTGTGACGACTTGAAGAGGTTCATACTGGATGAACTACATAAAAGACCCTATACTGGTCATCCATGATACTAGAAGATGATCACGGCCACCAGGAAACAATTCTACTAGCCTGGGTTGAAGAAAGACATAGCCGAGTACTTAGCCAAATGCATAGAGTGCCAATAGGTAAAAGTAGAACACCGACACCCAGCAGGATTATTACAACCTCTACCAATCCCGGAATGGAAATGGGAAACCATATCCATGGATTTCATCACCGGATTACCAACCTCGACCAAACAGAATGACACCATCATGGTAGTGGTGGATAAATTGAGAAAGTATGCTCACTTTATCC
Organism: Picea abies; assembly: GCA_900067695.1. NCBI lineage: Eukaryota > Viridiplantae > Streptophyta > Pinopsida > Pinales > Pinaceae > Picea > Picea abies. The sequence goes on from CBVK0110082649.1 coordinate 8,885, forward strand.
CTGTCAATTCAACTTGAAAGGAAATAAACATCGCTCAGGTATTCATGAAAGAGATATTCAGACTACATGGTATGCTGAAAGAGATCGTGTCTGACAGAGACACAAAGTTCACTTCCAACTTTTGGAAATCACTAATGGCTAGTTTAGAGACCAAGTTGTTGTTTAGCACTGCCTATCACCCTCAAACCAATGGACAGATGGAAAGAGTAAACCAAATACTAGAAGACATGTTAAGAATGCATGTAATGCATCAACCCAAGAAGTGGGAAGACTACCTGCCACTGGTGGAATTCGCCTACAACAACGGCTACCAAGAATCCTTAAAGATGAGTCCCTTCGAAGTCCTCTATGGTAGGCCATGCAACACTCCTGTCAGTTGGAGTAATCCTGTAAACAGAATTTCTTTTGGACCCGACATGTTAAAATAAATGGAACAACAAGTGACTCAGATAAAACAAAACCTGAAGGTCACTCAGAACCGACAGAAAAGTTACACCAACCAAAAGAGAACTCCAAGAGAGTTCAAAATGGTAGACCATGTAAATCTCAGAGTTAGGCCCAAGAAGAGTTCCCTGAAAATGGGAGCTTGTGCCAAGTTGGCACCTTGGTATTGTGTACCCTTTGAGGTTCTAGATAGAGTGGGACCTGTAGCCTATAAGCAAGCACTTCCTCCCATAGTAAAATCACATAATGTTTTCCATGTTTCACTATTGAAGAAATATGTACATGATTCTAATCATATAATTGACTGGTCTGTGATCCAAGTGGAATCGGAGGGAGAATTTCTACCAGAACCTCAATGCATACTGGACAGAAAGGAAACCCCGCTCTGGAACCGAACCATTTCACAGGTCAAGGTGCAGTGGAGACATTTTGGCCTAGATGAGGCTACATGGGAAATGGAGGATGCCATGAAACATGCATATCCAATTTTGTTTACCTCTGTACATACATGTCATGCTGATAGATAGAACATCGAGGACGATGTTCCTTTAAGGGGGAGGGAATTGTAACACCCTATTTCCCCCAGTTTGTAAAAATAACTATACTGGCCAGGAACTATGGAAAACTCAAAAATGTGAATGTGTGATTTGAATGGACCTTAGTATACAAGGTCGACGAATGTAAATTAACATTATGAATATGTGTGTGTGTGTGTGTGTGTGTGTGTGTGTGTGTGTGTGTGTTGTAGGACTGTTGGGAGGGGGATGTGCTGAAAAAGAGACCACAACGATTGAAGAAAGGTGGTGGAAGGAACCTAGAATGGTGGTGTTAACTGCCACCGAAACCAATACCATATTTGGTCTTCATTGGCCCGAAGAACCAAGAGCATCTCGCTGGCCCCGAAATGAATTACTCGCTAGGTTGGTAGGTGAAGAGGCTCCTCATGAGTTAATGAGGGATGGGGGTGAGGGGGGGGGGGGGGGGGGGGCATGAGGGGGAGATCGTAGGAGAAGATCGGAAGAACTTTGGAACAAAAATACAGAGTGAGTGATAGAAGAAAAGAAGGGGAGTAACCTTTGTTCTCGTTCGCTAAAGAACAAATACAGAGAGTCTCAAGCATTGTGGTCTCAGCTCGAGGGTGGCTAGTGGTAAATCCATTTGGAATCACTAAGCCTACGGTTGGGTGGAAACGAGCACCCCTCTCAGCAGTTGCATCACATATGGTGTTTTTCTGATAAGTGTTTTATATCTTGTATCTTGAAATTTATATGCTGACATGTATGCTCATAGTCTGTGCAATTATGGATGGTTTCAGTATAAGACTGTCTGTATGGCGTTTGGATCAAAAATGATGGCTGCATACTTTTATTGGAAAGACCACGTATGGATTATGTGAATATATATATATTATATATATATATATATTGAACTAATACAGATTTCAAGTCTGTTCTCGGGAGATTTGTTCCCGTATTTGTCTTACTTGATGCCTTGGATAGATTTCCCCACAAAGGCACCCTTTCGAGACCACTCCCTTACCTTCTAGTCTGGTCTTCAAACCTGGTGAAAATTGCCTGAGGACCAGAAGGAGGATGTTATAGTTTAAGTCTTAAAATATTGCACGAGGGAGAATGGTCCTCGTAGACTTCAACATTTTGGCATTTCGGTACCCAAAATACCCAAGGGTGAGTTCCTTTGCACTCGCAAGTCCTGAAACCCTGACTTGCAAAATCCCAAAATATTAGCGTGAGGGTAAGTTAGGAGTTTTCGGAGTTTTCGACACCTGGAGTATCTAGGTGCGAGTTCTCTTGCACTCGCAAGTCCCAAAACCCCGACCCGCAAAATCCTGAAATGACAGCGTGTGGATGAGTTAGGACCTTTAGGTGGTTCAGTACCCAGGATACCCTCCCTCTTTCTAAATGCATGAACGAGATCCTTTCGGAGGATCTGAGGTCTGTTATGACCGTAAAATTGAATGAAGGAATGCAGGTGATAATGCATCGACCCCTTTTTAACCTTCGCAAGTAATGAAGAAATCGGGACCATCAGTCCCAAAACCCATGGGAGTGCATGGACCATCCAATTGTAGAGTACACGTGGAGGCCGGTAAGCGTTTTGGTGTTTCGGTACCCGGAAGACCAGAGGGTAAGAACCCTTGTCCTCACGACTCGTGAAATCCTAACATACGAAACCCCGAAATGATAGGGCATGGAAAAGTTAAGAAGATTCAGTATTTAGGCACCTGGGATACCTAGAGGCAAGTCCCTTGTACACGCCAGTCCCAAAATCTTGATGGGTGAAATCCCGAAAGGACAATACGTGAATATGTTATGATATTTCACCATTTCAGAAATCGGAATACTCAAGGGCGTATTCCCTGGTACTCTCAAGTCCCAAAATCTCGACTTACGAAGTCCTAATATGGCATAGTGTGACTTTGATCTACGTTCTGGTGTTTCAGTACCCGAGACCCCCCCCCAAAGGACAGTTTTGTTCTAAGTATCTACTAGATGCAAAACCCTGAGATGGCCTAGTGCGCATAAAGTTGATACTTCGGTGTTTCAGTTTCCAGAGTGCCAAAGGGCATGAACCCCTTGACATTTATAACACGAAATGTCGAAAGGAGAAATGCCGAAATGAGCTTAGAAATGAATACCAGTTTCAGAATTTTGGCTCCCAGGAAACCGAAGTGCGAGACCTGTTGTCTACGCACATCCCGAAATCCTGACATGCAAAACCCCGAAACAATAATAGCACAAATGAGATAGGGTGTTTCGGTATTTCGGCACCCGGGATACCTAATAGTAAATTTTTCTTATGCTCGCCAGTCCCGAAAACCCAGTTTGTGAATTCCCAAAATGGGCTGAGAAACATATATATATACATGTATGTAGGATTCGGAGTTTCGGTTCCCAGGAAAACCAGGTGTGAGACCTCCTGTCGTTGCATATCCCGAAATCACGATGGAGGAAACCCATAAACAATGATGCATGTTTAGAGCTGGTGTTTTCGGAGTTTCAGCTCCCAGGAAACCCAGATGTGAGACCTCCTGTCATCGCATTCCCCGAAATTCCGATATGTGAAATTCCAAAGGGTAGAGTGACCGGACTTAATCTGGGTCGTTGTTAATCGTGTTAAGCGGTTAGATCCATTTCAGATTTCGGCCCTTCGAAAGACAAGAGAGAAAGGGGAATACATGCACTGCGATTTCCCGAATCATGAAAATCGACGAGCACCTCCCCAATAAGGCCTGTGGTCATAGTCGTTGATCATATGAGTGCAGTTAAGGGATAGTAGGGTCTGCATCAGGCCCCATAGGGATTTGGGGAATTCCGTTCCTTGGTGAAAGAAGGAAAGAAAGCCAAAAAGTTTTGATTCCTGTAGTGGGTATGTTATAGATATGCAAGGAAGTTGAAGGAGCATGAAAGAAACTATGTCACTCATGATTTGGAGTTGGCATCCATAGTGCATGCCTTGAGGAAATGGAGACACTACCTCATGGGAAAGAGGTTTGAGCTAAGAATAGACCACAATGGTTTGAAATATTTATTTGATCAGCCAAATCTAAATGCTAGACAAAGCAGATGATTAGAATTTCTAAGAGAATATGACTTTGATATAAGGCATATCAAAGGGAAAGAAAATAAAGTGGTTGATGCACCCAGTAGGAGGGTGCATGAGTTTCATGCTACAACCATCGGCATGTATCAGACTGATGTTAAAAGAAAAATTCTGGAGGCTGCAAATACAGATCTGCAATACAGAGAATTGGTAGCAATGCTACAGCAAGGTAAGACATCACAGAGAATGGATAATTATAAGTTGGGATTAGATGGAATATTGTTGCACAAGAACAAAATTTTTATACCAAATGTCTAGGACTTGAAACATACAATTTTGCGTGAGATGCATAATGTTCCTTATGCAGGACACCCTGGATATCAGAAAATCGTAACAGTGGTCAAGAGACAATAATTTTGGCCAGGTATGAAGAGAGAAATTGTAGAATACATCGCTAGGTGTATGGAGTGCTAGGAAGTTAAAATAGAGCATAGGAACCCTCCTAGATTGTTGCAACCTTTGCCCATTCCTGAATGGAAGTGGGAAGTGGTGACAGTGGATTTTATTATGGGATTGCCCAAAACAGGTAAGCTACATGATTCGATTATGGTAGTGGTGGACAATCTTACAAAAGCTACCCATTTTATTCCACTAAAAACTACTCACAAAGCAACAGATGTTGTTGATATTTTCATGAAGGAAGTGGCATGATTGCATGGAATTCATAAAATGATTGTGTCTGAAAGAGATCCGAAATTCACCTCCAATTTTTGGAAAGGATTGTTCAAAGGATTCAGAATGAATCTGAACTTTACTACAGCTTATCATCTCGGGTCTGATGGACAGACATAAAGAGTGAATAAGGTGATAGAAGATATGTTGAGAATGTATGTGATGGACAAGCCATCGTAATGGGAAGACTACCTACACTTGATAGAATTCGCTTATAACAATGGGTATCAGGCATCATTGAAAATGAGCCCGTTTGAAGCACTTTACGGCAGAATGTGCAACACTCTAGTAAGCTAGGATAATCTAGCTGATAGAACGGTAGTCGGGCCAGAGTTGCTCAAGGAGATGGAGGACCAAATGCTAAAAATTAAGTAGAATTTGAAAGCTTCCCAAGAAAAACAGAAAATTTATGCTGATAAAAAATAGAATCCACAGAGAATTCAAAGTGGGTGATCATGTTTTCTTGAAAGTGAAAGCTGACAGAAGTTCCCTAAAGTTGGGAAGTTGCGCCAAGTTAGCAGCTAGATTTTGTGGACCATTTGAAATCCTAGAAAGGATTGGTCACATTTCTTATATGATTGCATTGCCTGCATCTATGTATGTTCATAATATATTCCATGTATCATTTCTAAAGAAATATATACCTGATGCTAATCATGTTATTGATTGGAATGTTATTCGGGTGGAGCAAGAAGGTGCTTTCCAAGTGCATCTAGTGCGCATCCTGGATCGAAAAATCAAATAACTCTGGAATCGATCCATAGGGCTTATAAAGGTATAATGGACCTGGTACGGACATGAAGACACTACTTGGGAGCATGAGGATACAATGCGGGCAGAGTACCCGCATATTTTTGAAGAATTTTGAAAATTTTGTTGTATATGGATACATGATGCACTAAGGATAGTGTATAAATAAGGGGAGGGGATTGTAATATCCCTCAGATGAACCCAAATGTAAATATAATCCAAGTGTATTTAAGCTAGTGAGTTGTTTAGACATCATTTTTTGTAATACACCTTTCATGGCATGGTGCGCACATATATTGCACAATAAAGGGATGTAATGTGCACATTCTGAATACCGCGCGCAGTAACTAAGGTGCACACAACCTTAAAGACAGAGGATATAACATGCAGTAACAAAGTGTGTGCAATATTAAGGTCAAGGAACCTTTGTGTATATAATATGCGTTATAGGCTGGTGAGCCAGTATTATAAGTCGAAATGCTTATGTCTTGGAATTAGGCCAGCACGCCTATATGTCAAGGGCCAATGCGCCTACTTTGTACTTGACTCATGATTAATATAAAATACATCACTGCGCGTAGACTGACCACGATAAAAGAGATGGGGGACTGAACTTCACCAGTTAGGGTAAGGGAGGGCCAAAAGTCAAGGAATATTATATTAATATTTCCTAAAACATAGCATATGGATAATTAGTTTATCCTAAGTTCTAAAGTTGGGGACAAGTGGACAAAAGTAACTTATGATATGACAAGTTTCAAGTTGGGTACATGCATTCATATCATGGGGAAACTTAGCCCAAAGGGAGGGATTCAGAGAGAGAGCTTACAAACAGAAAATAGGGGAAACCACCAGGGGACCATTTTTTACAGAGTGATTCTGAAAACACACTTAGTTATCCAGTCAATGACTCCATGACCATTTTAACTCATACATTTTGTTATCCTTGAGACAACCATTCCACCTTTCTGAAACCTATTTTCCTGTCCCTTTTGGTTGGTGTACCTAGTTAGCTTGGAGCGGGATTGAAGAAGTGAGTTGTCAGGCCCATGAGCAGTTCTCTAGGCAAGAGAATTGTTGTGGATTGATTTTCATTGGTGCTAGACTGTAGCTACAATGCTTTGAGACTTCCGGTCCAGCATGTTGTTGAAGCCCTAGAAGGGATGTGGGGAAGCCGAGGGACTATTAAGCAGAGAAGGGGCACACTTCCTTGGGTGGGACAGGCATGTGGGGAATGAGAGGTTGTGGGCTATTAGTTGAGTGAGGACCTTAAACAGAGTCTTTCCTATTGTCCATGAGCCTTATCCTGGATAGGAATCTCTTACCCTGGGTGGAGTTCAATCCCATCTTGCGGGTGATTCACTTTTGAGAGTGATGAACAATGTATTCTATGGCTAGGAGGTTTGTGGACAGTCTGTAAGAAGTTGGTGATAGTATTTCTAAGATAAGTACCAATTGTATGATAAATGGATATGTTGTTTTGTTATTTACATACCCATGTTATGATTTTATCATATATGTGACTATGTTTCTTGTGTGCTTATGGGTAATTTCCTATAAATGAGGCATATCGGTAGTTACTGTTATTTTAATATAAAAGTCGTATGTTACAAAAAGTAATGGTTTGTATATGTTTAGATGTAAATCTTTCGCGAGCATGTTGTATGTATATGTTTTAGTTGCATGCAGTCTAAAGAGTAAATTTAGGTGGCATTGCTTAGTTGACTATTGGGTATGCTACTATATGTTCCGCATTAAGGGAATGAAAGACACTCCCTAGAGTATCATGTCCCAGCCTCATGGCTGGGAATGTTAGCCACTAGCATCAGAGCATGAGTGGTTTCTTTGGAGTGGCGTACCCCGACCTCAGGTTGGTCGAGGGGTTTGTTACAATATTACACGTGGTAGGATGATTATTTTATACAAAATCATCTAGAACTACTCAAGCATTGAGGACAACACTTGTCTGAAGGGGAGGGGCATATTAAGCCCTAAATTGGGGCATATTACCCTATAATTGGGGAATATTACATTACTATTGTTATTTCATTTATGTCGGTTTGGGTCCATTAGTTGTAATTGTAACTCCTAGTCTCCTATATATACCAAGGAGACCTTTTCATTTGGAATCATCTTGTTTTGTGAATTCATGTGATGTATAAGGAGGTTCCCCCCATTGAATATGCTTATTATCTAAATTTCTCCCTTTGTTAAGGCATGGAGTACTTATTTTGAGTTTTTTATGCCATTTTGATATTTGGTTCTTCACAAGAGTAAAAAAATTACATCTGCATATGAGCATATGAAAAAATTTCAGTCACTAATGGGGGACATGAAGGATTCCCACAAAGACACAATCATGAATTTATCAATGTAGATATTTGAAAGAGAAGTATTGATGTGGTATGATATCATGGCCAAAAGTGTCATAAAAGGTTGGTATGCATTAGAAAATTAATAAAGAGACAAAGAAACAAGTACAAGAAGGGAAACGGGATAAGTAGTTTAAAATTTTATTGAAGCAACATTTTACCATTCTATCTCATTGGAATTGGTCAAAGGACAATTTTTCCAATAGTAATGCAAGTGAAATTACAAATCTAGTATGAACATTACAATAGGAGGTGGTGTGGCCAATAATATTTTCATTGTCTGAATGTGAAATTGTACCCAATTTCACCCCCTATTGATTGGAAATTATATTGACCCAATTGTCTTGGATGGAATTCATTTATAGAAGTTCATATTTGCAAAGACAACAAGTATTAATATTTTTATGTGAAGGTGTGTGGACAAAATCTACACATGTACCTTTTAGTAACAAGATATTCGAAAGTCTTGCCCACATTTGGATGCAACTCAATATCTCCCTAATTTGGGGCGTAATCAAATACAAGGGTAGATGCCATGATTCTAGTTAGATTCCTGCATGGATTCATTGGAAGTATCATTACACTTATCCCTACACCTATTTCATGTTTACGATAGGCACGATAATGCTAAATTAATTTCATGTATTGCACATTAGGGTTTCCATTTGAGTTATTCTCTATAGTAGGACTATTAGTATGTTTTACATAAGTGCTAAAAGCACAAGCTAGAAATCCATTTGAAGAGGAACACATGAGTCAGATAATAATTTTCAAAAGGAAAAGAAGAATTATCACAATGATGATATTTCATGTACAAATTCAGAGGAACATAGAAGTTACGAGGAAAATCAACATCTTGAAAAGAGAACAAATGTTTTTGCAACATTTTTCATGAATATTTAGATAGAAATTACAAAGGTTTCTCTTGGTTTACCTCACCAAATATTTTGGAGTTCTCAGCATCCCATAGGGGGATGTTATCCCTACATGGAGCCAACCATTATCCCTTAAAAATGGATGCCTATTCTTTGCGGGGATAATATTAAAAAATATTTATGATGATGTCAAAGTAGTGATGCATAAGCCTCACTAGAGATTTTTTACAAGCTTTCTTATTATATTTTCCTTAGGAAGTTGTTTAATACATATAACACCATTGATTGAATCCTTTCAAGTCCTAATGACATTAGAAAAATGTTATTTTATTCAAGAAAATATCGACCTGATTTCCTTCATAGACAAGTTTTTTATGAGATTACCCCTATCCATTTGGGTGAAGTCCCATACAAAGACATGACTACACTAAGCACTTATCCTTTAGCATTTGGAATTTTAAGGGATGACATTTTAAACTTTTGGGGGAAGACTCACATAGGGTTTTATGGCAGTACATCAACATAAAATTATAGTGACAGGGGTGTCAAGGACATCTCCCCACTCCAGAGTTAGAATAGTCTTTTGAAGACCCCAATGAAATTATATCCATAAACTTCATTGTTAAGGAATGTCTAGTCTCATCCTAGACTCATCCTGAGGCCACTCCATGTGAATATTATATATAGGTAGACTAATAGGCTTGAAGGATGACATGGATTTAGGTCACATGGAGGACAAGGGGAGACTCAACAGATAAGTGGGAGGTCAAGATAATGAAACATGGATTGAATGGATAGCATGTTGATGTGAAGTTGACATGGAATGATGACAAGGCATGGGTATGATAATGTAAAACCACAATTTATGATTCACATGTGAGAGACAAGGATGGCATAGAATCAGTTTATTACTTAAATACAAATGGAAGTGTATTTCAATATAAGCTTTATAGTCTCGATTTTGACTATAAATGTTGTACATATTGATAAGGGGATGAACCTAATCGAACTTAAACATTTTAATATGACATAAATTTTACTTTGACATATACCTAGAAAATTGTCATAAATTGTATTTTAATATGACATAAATTGTCTCGAATGTGTACCCAAAAAATACTCAAGTTCCTACATATCGATAAACTTCCATACATATATTATGGTGTAAGGAGGTTTTTGTATACACCATTATTGCAAGGCTAAACAAATTTCCATAACACTTATGTGTGTGGTCTATTGAACAAGAAAGTTTCTTCTATTGTTCCATCAGTGGTGGAAACAATCATTAGTGAATATGTAGATGTTGAAGGTATACTATATAATCATATAAATTGCACACATGATATAATTAGATATCATGTCTAGTGGCCTCCATCAATGCATAGCAAGTCTTCCCACAACTCTAGTGTTTATAAGGGTCATATAAACTAGGATGGGAATTCCTAGTGCATCCATGTGGCCTCTCCTAGCCAGAATATGTTATAGAGCCTCAAGGCACAACCCCTCCCCCAACATCAGCTAAAGGCCCCCCTTAGTGGGACAATATTATGGACATAATATGTTGCACTAGGATATGGGTCAAGGTGGAAATGGATCACTAGTTTTGGCTAATGTTTTATGATATGGGAGGATAATGGATAGGGGGTTTAGACCTCCACCTAGGAGGATGAGGACCTATAAATGGGTCACACTTGGAATTTTTTTTATCATATGTACACTCATGACCCACCCCTTTGAATTCACCAATGTCAAAGTAGTTTACATGGTGACCTAACATAAACTCAACCCCTAATTCCCTAAGAAAATAAAAAGGGAACTCCATATTCTTATAGTGTGGTATGTCTAAAAACATGAACTTCCTATCCATCTAGTTGTGTAAAAAAGGTTGGCATGTGCACTAGTCCACGCAAATGCATTTCTTTTCGACTAGAGACAATGTTTTGGTTCTAGGGTCAATAAACAATGTCCTCAAATATTGTTCTAAAATGTTGAGGTGTTTGACCTGATTTCTATTTATAATCATCCTATACTAGTCAAATATTTTGGCCTTGTAATCAGAAATATGTGATAATTGGCCTTGGGAATTCACAATCAAAGTAACAATGGTATCTAGTGATGTTTCTAGTGAAATCCATGAGGCTCTTTGGTATATTTTAAATCTTGTATAAGGGTTCTTAATGACCTCAACCCTACATCACTTTCAAAGTTTATATTTATTGTTTATGGGTTGGGGTTTAGTTTAAATTCATGCTGTGATGGTGGGTTTGGTTTTTTTCTAGGTGCAAGCTCCATGTTATTTAACTATGATGCATTTAAATAGGGGAAAACTGTGTTTTTTGTTTGTTTGTTTATAATTTAAAAAAATTATGAAATATAAAAACAAGAAGTTTTAGAAACTTACTTGGAACCAATCAATTACCATGTCAAAAAATTCCTACGATGTCTCCCAAATCACTCCTAAAATAACACCTCAATTTTCTCAAGGGAAAAACATGTCATCCAGTTTATCGGGTAATAATGGACTACCCACAACCTTTTTCACCCGATTAAAATTACTAAAGTGTGTGTGCTTTAAGAACATGCATGTGCTATTGAAAATGTGTATTTGTTGTTGATTTGGCATCTTGTATGGTGATTCAGAAAACATTGAGACTACAAGATCATGAACACAATGAACCATCAAATTCTATTAAAAATCAATGAAAATGACCATGAATTTGATAATAGAGGGATCTAATGATTTAATTTTCTTTGAATTCCTAGAAAAAATGTTTGACTCTTTAGATTGAAACCTACGTAGCATATGATTAAAAACATTTTCTAAATTAAACACTAGATGCATATATAAAATATTGGAGCCAACATATTGAGGGTACAAATAATGAGTATAAAAAAAGTTGTGAAAAAATGGTACCTAAAATAATTAGTGAAAATACAAAGTTATTTTATTTGGAACATGTGTTAGTAGGGGGTATTAAAATTTTTCAATTGGGTTTAGCTTGAGTTGTTATAGGATGGAGTGTTATCCTCTCAACCCAAATCCTATTCCATAAGTGACATGTTGAGCTCATAATGAGCATATTGTTTTAATGGCTTTGAGCCCTGTTGTTGAGTTGGTGTCCTGCCTTGAATAATATAGGGTTTACCCTGGGTACCATCCTCGAAATGAGGGGAACTACTTGGGGGTTTTCATTGGTCATTGTTACCTAGAAAAGAGGGGGTATTAAAATTTAAATTATGGGAGAAAGAAAATATATTAGGGGTATTCTTCAATACCCTATGAACGCATGTGTTATTCCATATATTTGCTAAGTGAACCCCCCATGACTTATCCAAAGTCAACCATGTTCAACCATAGTCAACCGTGGCCATATTGGTCAACCACAATCAAACATAATGAACTATATTCAACCATAATCAACTACGGTCAACCAAATTCAATCAAACTCAATGCTACATAACCCTTAATGAATATCACAATACAACATAACTATTAAGGAATGTAACAATTCAACATAAGTCATCTAAAATGAATGTCACATAACCATTGAAGAAAGTACCATTTCAATATAACTTTTGAGAAATGTACAAACACATATACACAAACAACATAACAGAATCTATATATAAATTATGTTATAGTCAACTTTATTATTATTTTACTAATGGAATTATTATCATAACAATAAGGTACAATCACATTGAGTTATTGTTGTTCCTATTATTACTATAACATAATATAAATATTAATAGCACTCTATATGGTAAACAATATCAATATTGTTTTTGTTATTATTATAACATGAAATATGTATTAATACTAAGTAACTATATAATATAATCAATCATAAATTAATAATATGAATTAAATATTTTTGATAATAATATATGATAAATAATAATATATATAGATATGCTAAACCATATCAACTTTTCCATTTCAATAATATTATTTACGTACACTATTGAAATATTTTAATTATACGAATATTTTTACTCTTAAATGATTTATGGATGTATATTTATAAAGTTGATATTGAGATATTTTATTTAAGGTAGACATTGAAATATTTTAATTTTTTTTTGTTATTATTATTATTTTTTTTAAATGTCACATGTCAAATGTAGAACATGGAATGAATTACACATCCCCCTCATGTTGGGCTATAGAAAACACCTCTTGACACAATAAATTAACATGTATTCATTTATGTATAGATGCATCAAACTTAGTTAAAGGATCAAATTTCTCTAGATACATAATTTTTTTCATTACCTTGATATATTTCCCATTTAAACTAAATCTAAAAAAATAACTTAAATAAATTTTAAATAAATTATAAAAAAGATAAATCATTAATAACAATTATAAAATTATAAATCTTCTTATCCATATATATATATATATATATATATATAATTCAAAATTATGACATAAATATGAGGATAATTTAAAAAAAAAATCGATCTCATGGGAAAAAATTAATAATTTTATAAGATAATGTTAACTTAACGAATAATATTTAGAATGTAATACAAGAATTAATAATTCAATAATTGATAGTAATTCTTGTAACATGGGTAACCTCTACGTTATCATATAAAATACTTATAATTTAATATTAGATGTTATTCAAATATAAATACAAAACAAAATAAAAATTTATCTATATATAAAAGAGAAATTTGATATCTACCTATAATATAAAAACTCGCTAAAGATAAAACTAATGAATATATAAAAGTTACATGAAATATGTGTTTCACTTATAATACATTACATTAAAAAGTTATGGTTTTTTTAATATTTCTCCCTTTCCAAACACATTTGAATGTTGGAAGTGAAATAATCTAAAGGAATATTTAGAAGGATCATTCATTAAAAAAAACATCACATTTGAGAGTCTCAAATGAAACATCCTAAAGAATAATGAGAAGGAGAATTGATATTTAATAATAATTGAAATGAATTGAAATGAAATGTGTTATCACATGAACTTGTCAGAGTCTTGTGGGTTTGTGGTTTCTACCTAAGTTTGTAATTTTGCTATGTCTTTCTCCTTTTCGCAGACCAAGTCTTAAATTTTTCCCCCTTCAACTTGTAAAATCATTTTCATTTGCCCCCCTCTGTGTTTAAAGTGCCCCGATCTACCTGTTTTCCCAGCCCACAACCAATCCTCAGAATCCTCGATCATGTAGGTCACGGCCATGAACACAAAGAAAAAATTTCTTAACAATCCATTTTGGGTTTGAAGAACAAGCAGAAGGCAGTTTTAATCTTTCAACGACAGAGATCCATCAACCAAATCGATCGATGGTGTTCGTTCTTTCGGAATGTCAAAAGTTGCATGAAGTATAGCATGAGAGAAAAATCTTGAAGATCAAAGGTCAGGCAAATATTGAATCTGGGATGTGGATCTTATTGGGAGAGATCAATGGTGGAATATTATCACAAGAATCAGGAATTTGAAATGTTGTTAAAATTGTTTGTAAAATATCTGAAGTCCCAAAACTTGAAAGTGAATATGAGTCGTTGATCAACAAGGGCCACATGTCGTCAGATCCACAACTCCAGGTAAAAGTGCATGGAAGAGTGAGCGAGATTTGAGTTTTGGTTTTCCCAGAGCCCAGAGACCCGAAGTGGATCTCGATCGGCCAAATCTAGAATGCCACGCGTCATCAGATCTATCACTCCAGGAGTTTTACTCCGAGAGTTTTAAAATGAGAAAATAATCGAGGTCCCGAAGACCCGAAGTGTCGAAGTGCCAAAGTGTCGAAGTCTCGAAGACCTAAATCGTCGAAGTCTCGAAGTGTCGAAGAACATGACGCACTCTCATCAGGCATGACGCATGGCACTCTTTCCAAGTCATTTTGTCATGGCCATGTCACCCTCCTTATCATGACACATCAGCAGACATGATATCATATGATGTCATCTATACCACCCATTAGTAGGGACATGTGGCTGAAATCCGTGAGCTCTGGATAAATGCTTGAAGTAATCCTCGCCCATTCGATTCATGAGAACATGTGTCAGTATATTGCTAGCTCCGGGTAAAGGCCTTTGGGAGCCCAGTTTTGATATTTTATTTTCTCGGAGTCTAGAGACCCGAAAAGAGTCTCAATCATCGATCTCAGGGAGTCATGTGTCATCAGATTATCAGCTCCGGAGGTTTTACTTGGAGAGAAATGGAGTTTGAAAATTGAAATTACCAAAGGCCGATCCGCAAAGAAAATCTCGGTCATTTTTTTGAAGGGGAAGATCTGATCCGTCAATCTAAAAAGAGCTAGAGTTGAGTCGTTGATCAGAAGGCCTAATATTAGATCACAAGATCAATGGTCACGCCAAATTGTGGGGTCAGAAGGTGCGCACATTTTAAAATCTCAGGGGCGGGCCGCAATCAGAACCGTGGTTTTTAGAAAGGGATGTGTGGCGGTTCATGGTGAATTGTGGGGACAAAAGAGGTTTTCTTTCATAACACCCTTGGTAGCACCTGCAATCGCGCAATTGTGTAGGTTCATGGCCCTAGGTTGCATTGAAGATGGAGCGATGGAGAGGAGATGCGCCAAAGGTCGAAAGCGCCCGTATTTGGTCACAGAAGAAGATCTGCATGGCCTCGAGGCACCATGATTAACTCGAACAAGTTGTGGGTGTTGCTTGGAACATTCATGGGTGTTAGGCCTCATCCTGATCCCAATGAAGGTAGTTATTAAAAATGGGGGAACTTGTTGAAACCTCGTCTCACCCCATAAATGGAAAACAGGTTGAAGATGACTGTGAGTGCAGACTGTCAATCTGAAGTTTCCTTCTGGACGTATTTTCCAGCAAAACACATAACTAAGGCATGCACGGTCTGATAGAGCAGACACTGACTGAAGTCTTTAAATGAAAAGGTTCGATCATGCTCCCAGTGGTTGCAACATTTCTAAGTATATATAGGCAGTTTTAGTATTTTGTTAGCATCGAATGGTTGAGCTAGGCTCCCTGCTATTGTAATATTTTGATGAAGAACATTGGTTCTTCGGTTATGTCTTGATTTGAGACTTCTTGATTAATCTAAGTTAGCTTTCTTACTCCATCTTATTTTCCTATGATACTTAGAGAGCTCATGATTGATTGATTCACATGGATTGTTGTAACTGTATTATGATGAATGTTTGATTATAATGTTGTTATGATTTCTTTCAGTTTCCTTGAAATTTGAATCCAAGAGGATCTTGTGTTTGAGTTTTTCTTCCTTAGACTTCTAGAAGGCCTGATGTTCATGGAAGACCTCTACACTTTTCTCACCAAAGTATTCCTCCTATTCACCTTTACTCCAACTTACTGACTAGAGTTGATCCAAGACCTCAATTGCTTGCGCATACCGGTCCGGATTTCTGAGTTAGAATGTTATTATCATTGATTCTTCTCCATTTGATCACCTAAAACTCATTTACATTTACTATATAAACTAATGGGCATTGGGTTTACCTTCTATGCAATTTGAGGGTGACTTCTAGTGCTAACAAAATGGAATAAAGTCTTGTTTAGTTTAAATTGGAGTAATTTGGTAGAAAGATTAATAATTTATTGGATTGATGTTATATATAGTTATTTATGTAGAAGAATATGATTTTGTATTTGATTTGACTAACTCAGTAAAGATTTCCCATGTAGGGGCAGATTGCATGTTGGGGAAGATTGTTTGTATAAAAAAAGGTGACTAAGAATAGGAAGTTGTCAATGCAAACAATGATGGAAACAAACACTTACATGGGATATTTTTTCAATTTCCATTTATAACAAATTATGCCGAATGAATTCCTTTAATGAGGGGTTTTCTTACAAAATTTCATCTCCAAACTAGTTTTCATATACACTTGGCTGAAGGAAATTCTGAGGATGGCAAGTGGTAATTTTTTAGTGAGGTTGCAACCCATTACTATATGACACTCAAACATGAGATAATTTATACATAATTTTGTTGGGTATGTGTTATATTCTTTGCACGACTAGTCCTAGTGTCTGTTACATTGCATCGAGCGTGCAGGGGGGTTTGAGGGGGGGGCTTTAGGCCCCCCCTTTGGGGGTTGCAAAGGGGAGATATCCCCATTAAGTGGGGGTTCGAGGGAAGAACCCCTGAGAAAAAAAAATTCCTTAGGAAATGGGTCGCATTTTTGCCTTGTTTTTTGTATCGCCTTGATTTTAGTGTCCATTGTTGGGTGGTTTTTCAGCACATGGTTTTTTCCTATGGTTTTCTATTTCCAGTTAAGGAATTAGGGTTTTTGACTAATCCAGGTCATTGGGTTATGGTTTTGGATTCCACTAGCTCTTATATGTATATTGTATTGTAAACAATGTATCACTATGAATGAATATATAATATGTTGGTTTTCCTGGTTTTGGTTTCCAAGGGAAAAATATCTGTGTAATGTGTGTATTCTCCATTGTATCTTTTATGTTATTTTATTGAAAATTTGTTTACGGTAAAATATTGTACAAGGTTAAAATCTACATTTGGTATCAGAGCCTTTTTGGCTTCATGGGGATGCCTTTATGGTCAATGGTTTGGCTCGGGACTATGATAAGCCTTGTTACAGTGGGAGATCTATGGTATTGATTTTTCAGGTGAAAAGAAATGGCGAGCAGTTCAAAAATGGAGATCGAGAAGTTTAATGGGAAAATTTTTGAGTTGTGGAAGCTTAAGATGGAAGATCTCTTGGTGGACAGAGATCGATAGACCGTAGTGGATGCAGGTACTGCACCTATAGCAAATTCAACAGACGACTGGAAAATTTTGGATTGGAAGGCAAAGAAAATAATATGATTGTGTCTCTCAGATTCAGTATCACTGAATGTGTCAGAGGAAGCTACAACCAAATATTTATGGGATAAGTTGGGGAAGTTTTATCAGTTTAAGTCCCCAGTAAATAAACTTTTCCTAAGAAAGAAGTTGTATAACCTAAGGATGAAATATTGAGACTCGATGACAGAGCATTTGAACACCTTCAATACTGTGGTAAGTCAGTTAGTATCTGTTGAGATTAAAGTTCATATGAAGATAGTTGTATCAGTTTACTTTGCTCTTTATCAAAATCATGGGATAGTTTGGTTGTGGTCATAGGTAGTAATACGACTACCTTGAAGTTTGATGAAGTGGTCTCATCCTTGTTGTCAGAGGAGATGAGACAGAAGAACATGGAAGGAGAGAGCACAGATGAATTATTTGCAAGAGGACGCACCCAAGAAATAAATAGATATAAGTCCTCAAGTGGGAGATCTAATTCTAAGGGTAGATATAAATCTCCTGGAAATTTTGTAAGGGTATGTTGGAGATGTGGAAAATAAGGACACTACAAGATGCAGTGTAGATCCAAAATTGAGAAAAAGAAGGGATCTGAAGAAGCTCCTTCTACAGAAGAAAATGCCTCCAAGGAAGAAGGAGGGTATGTGTACTTGGATTCTTCAAGAATGCCTGCAGATCATGAGGTATGGTTGGTTGACTTAGGTGAATCCTTTCATATGACTCCCCATAGGGAGTGGTTCTATGAATATGAAAGGTACGATGGAGGTAATGCTTTCTTAGGTGATTACTCGACAAACAAAATCATAGGACAAGGAAAATTCAAGTTGAGGCACATATATGGAAGGATTAGAACACTACCTAGTGTTTTACACATCCCAGGTTTGGCCAGAAATTTGATTTATGTAAGAAAAATGGATGATGCAGGGGTAAAAACAATATTTGAAAAGGAAACCTAGAGGATGGTTCGACAAGAAATGGGGTTGTTCAAGGGATTTTGGTTTGAAACTCGGTATAATACGAAAGGAAGAACTATTAGTGATGGGTGTAATAGTTCCATTGTTCCTGATATTGGAATTGAAGAAAAAAAAACTCTTATAGTCTCTGGAGAAAAGGTTATGTTGTGGCATCAAATACTGGGGCATATCAGAGAGAAGGGTCTTCGACTACTACATGGTAAAGGTATGGTTGAAGTTATCTCTAACATCTATCTATGTTTTGATTTATGTGAACATTATGTATATGGGAAGTAGAATCGGGTAAGATTCCCCTTTGGTTTAACGAGGGAAAAAGAAACTTTACAGTTAGTTCAAAGTGATGTGTTTGGACCTGTGTCAGTTATATCATTAGGAAAATGTGTGTACTATGTCTCATTTATAGATGACTTCTCGAGGAATACTTGGATATATTTCCTCAGGAAAAAATATGAAGTCTTTGACAGGTTTAAAGAGTTTAAGGCTCTTGTTGAGAATCAAACAGAGAAAATAATTAAGGTGTTGAGGACAGATAATGGCGGAGAGTTCTAAAGGAATGAATTTTGAATAATTTTGTAAGAAGTGTGGTATAGAAGGGAATAATAATAATCCATATACACCTCAGCAAAATGGATTTGCAGAAAGGATGAATAGGATTTTGATGGAAAAATCTAGGTGCATGCCCAGTGGTGTCAGGTTAACGCAAGAATTCTAGACAAAGGAATTGGGTATTGAATGTTACCTGGTCAATAGATCACCCTCATTAGCGCTGGATGAAAATACTCAACAAGAGGTATGGACTGGTAAGAAAACTTCTCTCACACATCTCAAGGTATTTGGATTTGAGGCCTATGTTCATGTTCCAAATGAAAACACGAGTAAGCTAGATAAGAAGGTTGAAAAGTGTATCTTTATTGGGTATAAAGATGGTATCAAAGGTTATAATATTTAGAACCTATAAACTAACAAGGTTGTGTATAACCGAGATGTGGTATTTAGAGACATGAAGGATTTTGTTAAATAGGAAGGCCTACCAAGTAAGGAAGAACCAGAGAAAATAGAGTTTGATTTAAAGGATGATTAATCAGACTCTACAGAAGAACATGAATCAAAAGAAGAAGATCCTCATACTCCAGTATTGAGGAGATCGGTTCGTGAAAGAAGGCTAAAGAAAAGGTATACTCCATCTTATTTTTCGTTCAAATTTTTCTTTGTCTATTACTGATGATGATCCTAGAATTGTAAGGGAGGCAGTGAATTCAAAGGATGGAAAGCTATGGAAACATTCCATGGATGAAGAAATGGAAGCCTTGGTTAATAACGAGGCTTGGGATCTAGTGGATTTTATGACTGGAAGAAATCCCATTGGCAACAAATGGGTATTTAAAAAGAAACTGAATCCATAAGGAAAAGTGGAGAAATTCAAAGCTCAGTTAGTAGAAAAGGGTTATTCCCAGGTTGAGGGAATTAATTTTGGTGATATTTTTTCTCTTGTTGCCGAGTTAAATTCTATAATATTTATGTTATATGTTGTTGCTGCATTTTATTTTTAAGTAGAAATGATGGATGTGAAGACAACATTCCTACATGGCCATATGGAAGAAGAAATCTATATGAAGCAACCAGAAGGTTTTGTTGTGAAGTGAAAGAAGGCGCTGGTATGCAAGATGAAAAATTCCATGTATGGTTTAAAACAATCACCAAGGATGTGGTATCAAAAATTTGATACTTATATGTTGGGACTTGGATTCACAAGAAGAAAAGAGGATCAATGTGTGTATTTTAAATTAATTGGTGATCATTTGATTTATTTGGTCTTTTTTTTGGATGACATGTTGTTGATAGGAAACAACAAGGAGATTATCTAGGATGTGAAAACTCAATTGTCCTCTAAATTTGACATGAAGGATCTTAGTGCTTCAAATTTCATTTTTGGCATGGGAATTAAAAGAGATCGAAAAAAGAGGAAACTCTGGTTAAATCAGAGAAAATATGTTGAGATAATATTGCAGAGGTTTAATATGCAAGAATGTAAATTGGTCAAGGTCCCTATTCATGTTGGTGTAAATTTATCTGTGTATTAGTGTCCCAAGACACAGGAAGAGGAGGAGGACATGTCTCATGTTCCATATGCGAGTGCAGTTAGAAGTTTGTTGTATGCAATGGTCTATACTAGATTGGACATTACACATTGTAAAAAACACGTCGTTTCAACTAAAAAATGATGTACAACTGGTAACCCCCCCCCCCTTTTTTAAGAAATGGAAAATTAACATCAACAAAAAAAATCATAGCAACACAAATTGACGACATCATAAAGAAGGAATTACATAGGGCACCTCGTCGAAATCAAATCATGTCGCCATTGATGCATTCACAATTTAGTAACGACATATATCAACACATCATCGTAATTGAATAATGACACAAAGTGAAGGCATTACCAGCTACTCATCATTGAAATAAATAACAACGCATTCAATGCATCAATCAAGGGATAGTGTCGCATAAGCATAAATAAAATAGCAGATTAGCGCACCAAAATCTTGAAGCCAATTACAACAACATTCAATCAAATAAATAATATAAAATGACTACCTCTCCAACCTACCCTACAAGGTTAGAACCTCCAGGACACATAAGAAATGATCAAGCCTAGGTTCCAATTGATTTTAACCATTTAAGGTCTCATGGATGGCGTCTGTTTTGAGGAACAAGGAGGTACATCCCACTAACCCCAACAATCCAAGAAACTACCTAAATCAATAGCATCTACGATCATCTAATTCATCAATCCAACAATCCTAACATCAATTAATTCAAGGGTAATCATTATCTTTTTTTTTTTAAATAAAAAAGGGCAGGCCCTGCTATAATATATTAACCAAAAACTGTAACAGAGTATACATGATTAAGAGTTTAGTCGTTCAGAATGCTGCCGGAGACCGGAAACCAGCATTTTTTCATGTCCAAAACAGCCATATTCTATTGGCACCTGTCCTGCCCGAAGGAAACCAGGACAGGTGCCTAAAGTCTAAGGACAAGTAAAAGCAGTAGCAAAAAGCTAAAAACATAAAACATGAAAATCCTAGATTGTTGGTGACCTGGCTTCTTCGTCGGTTTTCCAAGTGGTACCTGCCGGGATGGCAAATGACTGCACGCAGAGTGGACATTTGCGTCGGTCAGGAGCGTCTGAGTAGGCATCGAATAGCACGTCTAGGCGCTATCCCATTACAAGAGCCCGGTACTCCAGGTCGGCCAAGTGGCCTCGGAGCTCAAACACCAAGGACAGGTGTTCTTCGCTACCGAGAAAGCCATGCATGTCATCACGAACATCGGGCATCCTGTCAGCCTGCCCACCATTCCTTTCGTTTGCTTGCTGCTCGTCACCCTGTGCTTCACCAGCTGCCGCCGAAAGCACCATGTCCTGCTCGGGAAGTTCTTCCTCAATTATGCACCCAGGAGCCTCGTCGTTCTCGTCACCCTGCGCTTCACCAGCTGCCGCCGAAAGCATCATGTCCTGCTCGGGAAGTTCTTCCTCAATTATGCATCCAGGAGCCTCGTCATCCAACTTCAGTATGTGAAATCCATCCCCTCAGCGAGGCTCTGTCCGTTTGTCACTCGGCATTGCCATGACAGTCAAATCCGCGAGCGTCAGGTCTTCCTCGACAATACATGCCGGGTAGAAATGCTCGGTGCTCTCCTCAATTTTGACAGTGTCCAGACTGCTGCAACCCAATTGCTCCTCAGCAATGGTAGAAAGCAGAGCTTTTTCCTTGGCGCGAGCTCTCTGTCTTAGAATTGAGGTGGCCATTACCAGAGCTCGCTCTAGCTGCCCCCTGCGCTTGCGCTGCTCCTTACGGGCATACCAAGCGGAACCCCGTCGAGGCACACCCCATTTTCTTGGCATGCTGCCAAGCACTCTACCAGCGATACACATAGACTGATACCCGTTAAGAGTGTAATTTCCAACTGAAATTCTCCACCACAGGGTGTTGCGCCAAGGCTCCAGGAGCTCTGAGCCACACCAGCTTCTCCAGACACAGAGCAAGTCCAGGATCGAAGCGAAAAAAGCACAATAATCCGACCGAATACCTCCATACCCGCCTTTAGCTTTGCACCCACCGAGCTCGTAAATGCTCACTTGCTCAAGGCGTCCTCCCATGGCAGCGCGATTATGATAAGCCTGCATCTGTAATGCGAGCATTAAGGGGAGGGCTAACCTCATTTAAACCCCGACTTATATCACAGCCAGGTGGCCCTCGTTCTCCAGCTGTCACCCTATACGGGGCTTGAAAGTCTCTGCTGGCTAGGTCTCTGCTGATGAATTGGCTTGCCAATGGATAAGATCAGCCTTTGCATCAATACCTTTGTTTGCAAGGTGGTCCGCGACTTTATTAGCCTCACGCCTCACAAGGGAGGGGATGAGAATAATATGTGGGTTGATGTTGTCCTTGAAATCTTCCACAAGGCCCAGAAGTCGCCAACTAGGTGAAGTCTTCCAGGGGGGCTGTCCATTCAGAATTTGAGTTGCAAGTTGAATGATCACTTGTGAGTCGCATTCAAATATTAAGCGATAATGCTGATTTTGCACTGCCATTTGGATGCCTTTTACCAGGCTGGAGAGTTCCGCCACATTGTTTGTAGTGTCTCCCAAGAAGCCTGCAATCAGGTGGGTGATTTTACCCCAATGGTTCCTGAGAACTGCGCCGAGACCTGTCGGACCAGGGTTACCCCTAGAGGCCCCATCGAAGTTGAGCTTGAGGAAACCAGGAGGCGGAGGAGACCAAGAAGTTGGGCTGATGACTTGCCTATGAATGGTTTTCCCTTGAGTTTGTCTGATTGGAGGCAAGTTCCATCCGTCGAGAATGCTTCTCTCCTCAGGTTTGCCCTGCATATCATCCTGAAGCCAGGAGGAACTGAGAATCGTTTCCCTGATACACCTTGTCACCCTTTCCCACGTGGTTAGTGGGGGGGACGAAGTGGAATGGAAGATTCTTTGATTTCTTTCTTTCCAGATTGCCCAGAGAATGAAGCCTAGGAGTAGCTGCCATATTCGCTGTAGGATCGGGTTTTGGAAGGACACTGCATCCCAATTAGCAAGGGTCTCCCGGATGCTACTGCGGTCTCTTTGGGAGCGTCGCATAGATTGAGCTCCCCAGTCCCAAATCTGCTGGCTAAAATGACAAGTGTTGAGGAGGTGCTCCATGGTTTCCTCCGTTTGCATACAGAGTGCGCATCTGGAGGGTCCAGTGAAGCCCCTTTTCAAGAGGTTGTCCCAGGTAAGGATGCGGTTTTGAACCGTGAGCCAGAGGAAAAATGAAATTTTAGGCCAGATAAAAGGCTGCCACACTTTGCTCCAGATTGAATCATGGCCTTGGCTTGGGGTGATTCCTTGCAGGTGATATGCTTCCTTAACCGAGAAGGTGCCCAATGTTGTGTGTCCCCAACGAAGGATGTCCGAGCCCTCTCTGGCAAGGATTTTTCTGGAATGCAGGCACTCCTGCCAAGGTTTGAAATCCAGATTCTCCCTGATTTGCAGGTCTGTTGCATTGTTTTTCCATTGTCTCCAGGGCTGTCTTTCTGGAGCTGGGAGCCAGAAGTCCTTAACAGTATTGTGCATGCTTTGTTGGAGAATAAACTTAAAGGGTTGGAGGCTTACTAGATCCTCGAGGGGGGGGAGCTGTTGCCATGAATCCTTCCAAAAGAGTGCGCTTTCGCCATTTCTAACCTCCCAGAAGGCATGCTGCTGAATTAGGGGGCGGTTCCTCCAGGCAGTGGTCCAAATGTTCGATCCTGGTATTTGTTCATTGAATTGAACTAGCTGATTGTGTTGGGTGGCGGGAGCGTACTTGTGTTTCCAGAGCCTTACCCAGAGTTCTTGCAGATTTTGCAGCCATCTCCACCATATTTTGGCCCCCATTATTTTGTTCATTTTCCCTGGGTCCCTGATGCCTAGCCCTCCGCAATTCTTGGGCTTGCATATCTTGTCCCAGCCCACTAAAGCCCATTTCTTGTTGCTATTGTGTCCCTACCATAGGAAGTTACGTTGGAGGCTTCTAATGGCTTTGATGACTGAAGCGGGAGCAGCCAGGGCAGTGAAGAGATACGTGGGTAGTGCTTGCAATACTGATTTGAGCAACACCAATCTGGCAGCTATGTTTAAAGGTCTAAAAGTCCAGTTGTTCAGATGGTTGGCGATGGACAGGAGTAGGCTGTCCCAAGAGATGGTCTTCGAAGATTCTTCAGAGAGGGGGATGCCCAGATAGGTAGAAGGCAGGGAACTTCTTGCTATGCCGAGAAAAGTTGAAAGGTGTACTTGAACCGGAACAGGCGTGTTGAAAAAGAAGAGTTTTGACTTGTCCAGATTGAGGAGAATGCCCGAGGCGGCCGAGAAATCTGAGAGGATAGAGTTAAGCTTGGTGGCATCTCTGACCGTGGGGGTGATCATGAGGAGGGTATCGTCAACAAACTGGCTGTGCGAGGGAGCCGGATGGATATTATGGAGGGGGAGCCCCGCAAGAGATCCATCAGAGACTGCGGCTTTGAGGTAGCGACCAAGTCCTTCTGCCATGATAACAAAGAGAAAGGGGGAGAGGGGATCGCCCTGTCTGATACCTCTGGAGGAATGAAAAGGCCGTGAGGGGGAACCATTGACCAGGATGGAAAAGAAGGGGGATGAAGTGAGAGCAAGAATCCAGTCGACCCACCTTTTAGAGAAACCAAAAGATTCCAGGACCGATCTCATGTATTGCCAACTAAGTCTGTCGAAAGCTTTTGATAAGTCAAGCTTGATTAGCATGCCAGGTGTGTTGCTCATTTTTAAAGAGTGAACAACCTCATTGGCCAGAATGACGCTGTCCATGATTTGTCTTCCCTCAACATAGCCTGACTGCTCCTTTGAGATGATGAGCGGCAGAATTGGCTTGAGCCGATTGGCGATGACCTTTGTGATTATTTTGTAGATGACATTGCAGAGAGATATGGGTCTGAACTGCTTTGGGTGTGTGACCCTTTCCTCCTTGGGGATGAGAGTGATGAAGGTTGCATTCAGGGCGGGAAGGACCTGCCCAGAGGTTCGTGATTCTTCTACAACCTGCCAGACCTCTTCCTTGATCATATCCCAGCAATGATGGAAGAAGTCTGTAGTAAATCCGTCCGGCCCTGGCGCTTTTCCTGGGGGCATATTCTTAACTGCATGATCCACCTCCGTCTGAGTAATGGGTCTTAGCAGCGCGCTGTTGTGATCAGAGTTGATTATCCTGGGGATGTGGCGAGTAACCTTTTGAATTGCCTCCTCCCTGTTTGTGTTGGTCTCTGTAAGTAGATCTTGATAGAAGGAGTTAAGTGCATCTGCTATTTGATCATGATCCTTTATAGGGGTTCCTTGATCATCTTCCAGTTGCGAGATGCGGTTAATGTGTCTACTGTGCGTCATTGCCTTGTGGAAGAATTTAGTATTACGCTCCCCTTCTTTTAACCATTGAACCCTGGATTTTTGCCTCCATAATACCTCCTCTTGTTCCCTGCATATTTTTAGTTCCTCCAGGAGTTTTTCTTCTTCCTGTGCCAGACTTGGAGTTTTGTCCCCTGCGATGAAGGTGCGCTGAAGGTCCTCTAATTGAGTCTCTGTTTCTCTTTTCCTGAGGAAGATGTCTCCAAAGGTATTTTTGTTCCAGCGTTTCAAGAGTGTCTTGAAGTTCTTGAGGCGCTGCTGGAACTTATACATATGAGTCCCATGACTTATTTCAGCTTGGTCCCACCAGCCTTGAGCTAGTTGCTGGAAATTCGGGTGGGTGAGCCAAAATTTTTCGAATCTAAAGGGCTTGGGCCTGGCGGGGCACCCCGTGTCCAGGCAGAATTCTATGGGCCAGTGGTCCGATCCTGCCTTAGGCATAATATTAGCTTCCATGGCCTGATCGCTTTCAAGGAGAGCATCTGTCACTAGAAAGTGGTCCAGCCTGTAGGCCACATGCTGGTTTCCCGTTCTTCTATTAGACCACGTAAAGATGTCATTTCGAGTTTCCATATATACCAAGTTTAGTTGCTCTATTAGGGTTCTAAATCTCCCATTGTCCTGATCCAGCCGCTTTAGTCCTCCACATTTTTCTTCCAGTGTTAAAATTATGTTGAAGTCCCCTCCTATTATCCAGTGCGGGGTACGTAAGAGGGTTTGGATAAGCTGTAAGGAATGAAGAAAATTTTCCTTGTCCTGATTGGCTTGAGGACCATAAACATTGGTAATGGCTCCTTCTTTTGAAGAGACTAGAGATTTAAAGTGGGCGGTTAGGGTGTACTTGGTCGAGAAAGGGTGAAGCAGGGAAACTGTTTGCGGATTCCAAAGGATTGCCAGTCCTCCGGCCGCACCCCCTGAGTCCAGATAGATAAATTCCCCATCCTTCCAGCTGCTCCTGAGAATGCTTTCCGCTTCATGTCCTGCACATTTGGTTTCCTGCAGAAGTAAAATATCTGGGTGTTCTGTCCTTATACAGTCTTGGAGGATCCATTGTTTGGATCGTCCATTCAGGCCTCTTATGTTCCAGGAGATTGTTTTCATCATGTAGATGATGGGGGGGGTTGGAGATAGCTCTCCAAGAGCCGCTGTATCTGTCCAGAATTAATCATTAGGTGCCCTGCTTCCTTAATAAGCTGTTGTGCTAGCTTGTGTCCTTGTCTCTTGTTCTCCTTGGAGGGTTTTTTGTTCTCTAGGCTGGGGTCAGCCATGATGCCCAGCCTGGCTGTAGATCCTGCTGTTGAGTCTGTGAAAACTTTGTGCACTTTCCGTAGCTGCTCTACTGGTATATGTTGCAGATCTTTCTGGTTAAGGGCTTCTTCTAGTTTCTCTAGGTCTATTTCTTCCAGTTCTGTTTCATTCATCAGCATATTGGTGTCTTCGTCCTGGCTGGTTTGCGTTGCCTGAGTTGTTTCCTTCTGAATATCACTATTCGGATTTTCAGGGTTCTTTCCTTTTGCATGCGTGGATGTCTGAATGGGGTTCTGAGCCACTTTTTCTTGCGGTACCATATTCAAGGCTTCGAAGGAGTTCTTGGAGGAGTTCTTTGAGGCCATGCTCTCGTTCTGTTTTTTAGTGGGATTTTTCCGCCGTCCGGTGACATTAGTAAAGCCATCCTTCTGCTTGGGCTCGGAGGGTTTAGTGCCTGAGGCATTCAGGGGGCAGTCTCTGAACAGATGGCCGTGCTCATGGCATTTTCTGCATCGGAAAGGTATATGCTCGTAGTCGAGGGTTTGGTTCCAGTCATCATCCTGGTACTCCAGAGTGATAGAACCTGGAAGTGGTTTTGAAATGTCCATATATATGCAGATGCGCGCATAAGATGTGTATTTCCTTATCTTTGTGGCCTCTGAGGCCTTTACATATTGTCCCACTGTGTTCCCTATGCCCATCAGTATTTCTTCCAGCCAAAATTCCTGGGGTAGTGAGTATAACCGGATCCAGACCGGTGCCCATGAGAAATCCTCTAGATCTGGGTTGAATCTGTCGGTCCAGAATCGTAGAAATAAGCCTGCCGAGTTATAAAAGTATGGTCCATTGTCAAAAATTCTATCCTTGTCCTCAAGATTATACAGGATAATTGTGAAGAACCCCTTGGAGCTGAGCTGGACCTCATAGTCTCCCTTGGGGTTCCACCAGTCCTTAATCCACCTGGATAAGTCTCTTTCAGTCGGCCATAGGCCCAGGAATTTACCTATTAAAGCATGGTCCATCATGAATTGGGTGTGTTCACCCACCCTGCTCGAGGTAATGCGGTAAAGAGGAGGTTTTTCCATTTGAGGGATGCACTTACCTGGCAGCCAGTTTTTGGATGATTGTGGGTTTGATGTGTTGGGCTCGCTTTCCATTTCTTTGTTGGTACTACTCCCGTGTGCAAAGAGCTGTTCCCTGAGGTGCGTCGGCGGCTCAAAGGCCGGCCGCTTTGCCCGGAGTCTGGATCTATCGTTGGCCGCGATGTCGCCGTACGAGGGGGGTTTCCCCCCCCCTTCCGTGCTCATCGCTAGAGGAGCAGGGATCACATGAATGTCTGAGCTGAGGAGCTAAAAAAGAGGAGACAGGGTCAGAACACCAGTGCTTGCATCAGGCGGTTACAACGAAGTGTTGCAGTCGCGCTAGGGTTTTTTCCTCCATTATTCAGTCAAGGGTAATCATTATCGCTATCAATCATACATCAACCATATTTAACGACGTGATAGTAATCTAGCTCTAAATCAATCATGAATCATCAATATTTTTTGGCGCATTAGTAACAGTTATTAAATCAATCATTTCTATCTACATGAAGAAATTAATCTAATTACACAACCATTCATAAACGCATTAAATTCATGGCACAAGAGAATCTATTAACTCAATTCAACATACATCACATGATTTCATGGTGCAAAAGAAGTTATCAATTTAATTTCATGGTGCAAATGAATCTAATACTATATCAATCACACATTAACGTTTTTCAAGATGCACTGGTAATCAAATAACTTAATTATTCATAAATTAACATTATTCAAGGCATGTGATAAATTCCTACTACAACATACACCCTTTAATAGGTGCCATAGCCACCTCTGAAGCATTTTAATAAAAGTACACCAGATTAATATATGTCAATTAATTGGCGCGACTCCACCTATGATCATTCCAACAATAGACCATCTATGGGTTCATACATCACTTAAAGGACTCACTTACCACCTAGGGAACATTCCAACATAAATCACAACTCAAGACGAGATAAATCAACTATGCTTATCCATTAACCTTAAAGGCGTAAAAAAATAAAATACTAAACTTTGTCATTTTGCAAGCATCAAGTGTGTAATGTGGTGAAGGGATAAATCAAAAGTAGAAAGAGCATGAATAACAAAAAATACCATTGAAATTCTTACCGTAAGTAAGAGGTACGGTAAGAAGTTAATGGAAATTCATAGTCATTTCCAAGATTACTTAAGGGATGTTACTTACATAGAATTTTTGGTAGATGAGTCTACGTGGGTATCCATTAAGAATATAAACATGATCCCATATGAGCCATAACTATAATTTTCACCCTTAACCAACTAATAAAAATTGCAAAGTTTACTATGATAAAAGGTTATTCTGTAATTAAATCTTCTCACTAACTAAGTTACAACTTAAAGGATATCCTTAGTTTCTGGGAGGATACTATTTAAGCATACCCTAGAAGGTTATTTTATCTAAAATCAATAAAGGGAGTCCAACCTTAATCAAGAAAGGGATTCCAACCTTAAGTATTAACCAAGCATTCCTCACACCTCTAAGTAAAAAGGTTCTTGAGGATGTAAATCATAAAATACCATTTCCAAAAGTTGAAGTTAATATCCCAACCTTGTAATAAGGAAGGATAGGTGTAAGCCTAGGAACACACAACTCCATAAAGGAAATATTATACTATGATGCTTACTTCATGTAACCTAGTTATAAGGAAAAAAGGGTCTCAATTAAGGATTAAAGGGGTCATGAGAATCCACCCTTAGTCTGGTAGATGAAGAAAGTAATTTAGAGAATTTCCAAGGGAGGAAGGATATTGTACGAGGCATCAAAATCAATAAGTAATTGTTTTTTTTATTTTTCTTTAAACAAAGGGGAGATTCTCATAAGGTAGTTGACACCCAAAAAGGAGCACTATACAAATAAATAAATTAAAGTAATTAGAGATAAAAGGGGAAAAATCCCACTAGCGATGGAATTTTGGAAATTGAGAAGGGTTCTATGGAAGTAAGGTTTTCACTTAAATTAAGGTGCAGCCGGTTGTTTAAGCAAAAAGTCAATAAAGCATAGGACAGTGCGTTGGTTTCTTAAAGGATAACCTGATATTGTCCCTAGATATGATCAAAAGGGAAATGCGGACAGTGAACGGGGTGCATCATCCAAGAGAGGAGATTACGGCCCATGTCAAGTCAGTCTTCTAAAAACAGAGGTGGCCTTCTCAAGGAAGCCTGCAGGTTATCGGTACTCAACATTGCAGAACGAAGAGGATTAATTTGGGCATAGGAAATCATTTAGAGGATTCCATTGCTCCTTCTAGGGTTATTAAAAAGGGGCTCACTTAGCTAAACTGTGGAAAAAATCGCGCCAAGCATGCAGAGCTGGTAAAGGAGGCTTTGGTCAAAAACTGAGGAAAAATAACGAGTGCCTCTTCATGAAGTTATAAACAAAGCTACCACTGCAAAACTGACAACTGACCAAGTCCAAGATGGTGCGTTCTAAGGAGAGTACGGTGGATTTACTGATCGTACGCTCGGGTCTTGACTGGGAAACTTCTCCAAGAGATAAAAACAAAACTTGAATATTCCTTCAAGTTCTCCGATGAAACACAACTTCTCCTAACTAACAGGTCTAAGGTTAAGGAGGTCGGGCTATTGATATCTAGTCATGAGAGAGTTTCTTTCTCCCAACCAGTCACATTTTCCAAGTGGGCCAAGGAATGAATTTCTCTACAGGAGAGCCAACGAGGGTTTAATTTCATGTCCCCAAGGGGCTCGCACCATCAAGAAATTGTGTGCCAGGTGTAATGACTTAAATTAAACCCTTCGTCCAGGTGATATCGCAGATGACAAGGAGAGGTTGGGGTTTTCCTAAAACCAGAACATGATTGGAATAATAGGTGGTTGTTGGGTTAAAACCTTCTAATTACAGAGATTAAAGAGAAAACATGGAGCCCAGTCGATGAAGGACGTAGATAAAAATACAAGGCTAAGGGTTATCCCAAGGTGGAATGCCAAAGAATGATTTAATGGATTTGGGAAAGTTAAAAAAATCACAGATATTGCGTCCCTCCCCAAAACACTAAGAAAGAATTTAAAATGTAGAGTTTAACTCTTGAACCAAAACTGTATAGGTTAGGAAAAATCGTCATTCGACGAAGGAAGAGCACAGTCCCATAGACAAACACAGGGGCCCAAGAGTAAAAATACAGCAGGTTCGAAATTTGCACAAAGAAATTCATTAATGTGGGATAGTCATTTTCTTGTCACAAATAAAAACTAAAGCCTCCTATGCATCATTAATCAATTCATCATGTAAATAAGGGTTACCAAAACCTATAGGAAATTATTTAGATCATGCAATCGAAGCACCATGGCAGCGTCCAGAATCGGAGATCAATCATCCATAATGATATCACAATTTGTTTTTACAAAAATCTAGAGTTCTAAGAAAAATTATTGATATCCAATTTTTAACTTAACTATTACAACTTCAAGATTCATAAAATACCGTAACTATTGGCGAAGCTTTTGATCTCCTGCTTTCTAACTGTTCATACCTCACTGGTACCTCCCAGCAATGCTAGGGGTACTCTTCTTCCCCCTAAGCCCCTCAAGCCGCAAAGGGGCCACGCACACAAACCAAAGAAAACAAGCACCCAACTTGCCTCTCAAGGTTGAGATGCGACTCTCTATTTGATCTGGGTTTCCCAGATCCCACAAGAAAAATCAGTCAAAAAACATCCAGCAGCATAACCTTACGTATACTAGTTGTGATCCTTTCCTCATCTCCCCCATTAATTTTATAGAGTTATTCTTAGTGACACTTGCCAATTGCACCTTAAATTCATTTTATTAAAAATTAATTAAGAAAACTCTCCCCCGTATACTTGTCACTCGATCCCTTAGTTGCACCATATATTCATTTAATTAATTAAATTAAATTTCCAATTTCCCTCACCCACCTAAAAGTGTTCCTAAAAAGGATCATTGTTGTCCCTTTATTCCCTCAATTCCCCTTAATGACTGATGCCTTTCTTAAATCTTAGTTGATTTTATTTACGAAATTTCTCTAGACTAGATTCATTTCTATGTTCCACATTCCTTTTGCATTTAATTTCCCCTTTTTGCCTAAGTTCTAAATAAGCAAGTTTTGCACATAAACAACAATTAAGTTTTAGATAATTTTTTTCTCCTTTAAATTCTAAATTTGATTTTTCTTCATCCCCCCTTTATTAATTGGTTAATTAAATTTTAGTCCTCATATCCTACTTAGAACTAGGATTTTATTTCAACTAGTCTTGGCTAATTTTTTTTAAAGGGAAAATTTATAATTAATAACTTTACTCATACAACATTTATTTTAAGGTTGACCACGTCAAAATAAAATATTGTTTTCTAGGCACCTAGGTTCATTGACTCGCCAGTGTTAAAAATCATGTCATTCCCTTCAAGACGCACTACATGCTCCAAGGGTGTCACTCGCCTTTATTCATGTTTCATTTATGTGACATTCCCTTCAAGACGCACTGCGTTCTCCAAGGGTGCCACTCACCTTTTGACTGATTTTGCTAGTTGCCCAACCCTTGGAGTCAATAATCCATTAGGATACCTTATGGGAGACTAAGGGCCTCTAAAGAATAAGGACCCTGCCTTATTGCATGCCCCTTAGAATCTTTATGATTGACTGTCTCAGTCTTCCCTCATGACATCGTGGATCTCTCGAACTAGGTAATTGTTAACCTACAGTTTGATCCATGGTGGGAGTGTTAGTAGGTTGTGGCACGGCTGCTACCACACCTCTCCCTCAATATCTCTGATTGTTGTGCATGGCCCCCTTGCTCCAAATGCAAATCTAATTAGCAAGTAATCATCAGCCTGCATCCATCAACGAAATCATGTCAATGAACCATAAACAACATCATAATATACCCAGTTATATGTCACATATGCAATAACAGAAATACTCAAACCATATATAGTCCACTCCCTGACTCAATTCGAAGTCCAAGGAGGTCCATCGATTCCACCGACATCCTCAATCTATCAAGAGTCCTTCATCCTCATGACAAACCAATCAATAACACATGTCTATACATAAATAACATAAATTAACATCACAATCCATAATATCACCATCAAAATCCATAAGTTAAGCAAACAATCATAAAATGAACCAGATCACTTGCACGCAAGTGTCCTCAAAGAATAAGTCACATTAGGTGCACACAAGAGCGGGATGTTACATACACCCCCTCTTGTTTTAAACTTCGTCCCGAAGTTTCACAGTATACAAGTGCATAAATAAAGTATCTGACAATATATAAATGTCTAGCTATCCAACAAAATGGAAATTGTTGACGCATATCATATGCGTCCTCCCAGGTATCCGAGTGTGGACTATAATTGTCCCATTGGACCTTGAACTGATCGACTATTTGATGTCATAGTTTTTGAATGCGATGGTCTAGAGTGTGCCCTCATTTGATGCCTTCCAAGAACTCAATTCAATCACATGTGTAGGATCACTAACATAATTTCATGAAACAGATACAGATAAACATCGTGCATTCGCCTCAAGAATGAGGCATGGCTAGTCGATAGACCAAATTCACAATTGGTCAATGCGATGCGCATCAACATAACTCTCCTTTCGATATTGTGCTTCTTTAAACCTTTGTCTTATCATTTTCATTTTCTCTTCCATTCTTGGATTGCTTCTGGTCCTACCAAGTTCCTACCCTCAAGTGATCCCAACTCAAGGGCGTGTGACATGGTCACTCATAAAGAAACTCAAATGGTGTCATCTTAACGGTGCTTTGATAGTCTTTGTTGTATGAAAACTCTACCAGTGGCAAGAAATCCTCCCAAATTTTCTATTGGTCTAACACATACCGACGCAACATATCTTACTAGATTTGGTTCGTTCTTTCTATTTGCCCGTCTGTCATCAGGTGATGCATGGTACTACAGTTAAGTTGGGTTCCCAAGGACTCTTGGAAATAATTCCAAATCCTCTGTTAAACATCAATCCTTGATTGGATATGATCCTTTTAGGCATGCCATGCAATATCACTATCTCACTGATAAATATTCTAGCTATGTCTAGCACCTGATACATTGTACGCAACGGGATCAAATGTGCACTCTTCGTCAGAGTGTCGACTACCACGAAAATTGAGTCATGATTCCTTGTCATCAACGGAAATCCAACAATGAATTCCATTGAAATGACCTCCCATTTCGATTTTGGAATAGCATGTGGCTGCAGTAATCCCTCTGGATGTCTATGTTCATCCTTCACTTGTTGAGATTCTAGACATCTCTCCACATAGTTGACTATGTCCACCTTCATCTCTTCCAAAAGAATAAGGGAATAAGGTTTTTCTTCATCCTTGTGAATCCTGGATGACCCATGTATACTTCTCTATGAGCTTTGCTTAAGATCAACTTCTCAACTCGTCATTAGGCAATATGTAAATCTG
This sequence comes from Picea abies, assembly GCA_900067695.1. Classification (NCBI taxonomy): domain Eukaryota; kingdom Viridiplantae; phylum Streptophyta; class Pinopsida; order Pinales; family Pinaceae; genus Picea; species Picea abies. Next base: position 43,605 of record CBVK0110082649.1, read on the forward strand.
GTTATTATACCTCATCAATCTGTCATTTTCCAAAGTATATCCTTCAACCCTAGGTACCAACCTGGTGTCTCGTTCAATATTTTCTATAACCTCTTTATACCCATCATCACCGCGTTGTATTTAGAATCTTTTCTCAAAGATTATTCTGAAGAGGTGTCACCAAAAATATGCGTGGTCTCTGACTCACGAATCTCCCACTCTTTTCACCGTTACTTTTATGTAGGTAAGCTCAAACTTGTACTTGTTAAGAATTTCTTACCAACGCCTTTGTCACCCATTCAAGTCACTTGCATAAAAATGTCTTGCAAACCACAATGGTTTTTTTTTCAGTTCAAAATTATGTTCCATCAAGTAGTGTCTCCACACTCTCAAGGAACACACAATGGAAAACAACTCCAAGTCATGCATCACGTATTTCTCTTCATGCTTTCTTAATTTCTTCGAGAAGCAAGCGATCACTCAATTGTCTTGCATCAAGACTCTACCTAAGCCTTCCTTGGATGCGTCTGTGCATACCGGGAAGTCATCGTCCATGTCGGGGACTTTTTAGTATCAGCATTGTCGTCAATATCTCCTTGAGCCATCAAAATGATTTTGTGCTTTTCTCAGTCCATACAAACTTCTTGTTGTTCTTCTTCAATTCCATAATCGGATTTTCTATATTCAAAAAACCCTCGACACACCATTGATAATATCCCGCTAACCTATGAAGTTGTGTACTTTTGATATGTTCGTCGGTGTAGGCCATTCCATAATATCCTCTACCTTCGTCAGATCCACAGCGATACCTTCGTTGGAGATGACATGCACTACGTAATGAATCTTCGATTGATAAAAAGATAATTTCGACAGTTTCCAAATAATTTGTTCTCTCCTAGACATTGTAGTACTGAGAAAAAATGCTTGTCATGTTCTTCCATCGTCCGAGAATATATCAATATGTCATCAAGTAATACTTGACGATAGTCAAGGAGAGTCTCCATGAACCATCCTTCTTTCATATGAAAATAATAGGAGCACCCCAAGGTGATACACTTGGTTGTATAATTCCTAGGTCCAACAAATATTTCAGTTGCATTATCAACTCCTGTAATTCAGGTGTCGACATCCGATAAGGAGTTCTTGCCATCGGTTTAGTTCCAGTTTTTATTTCGATGGTAAATTCCATCTTGGTTTCAGGTGACACACTTGGTAATTCTTCCGGGAATCACGTCCGCAAACTCTCATACTATAGGAAGGTTTTCTAATCTTTTTTCCACACCCTTTATGTTCAACGATAAGTATGCATATAACTTTCATCCTTGTGTGTGCTCTCTTGTTCTTGTAAGGAAGAAATAAACCTCAGGCATACTCCTTGTTTTCTTCCTACAATCTCACTTCTATGTCCCTCATCATTAGTCCAACTCAACCACTTCATATTACCATTGAGTATCACATCATGTGATTCCCATCATTCCATACAGATCATTTTGTCACAAGATCTTAAGATCTTAATGTATAGGTCAGACTTAGTTACACTATTCCCCAGGTTAAAGAGACAGTTCATACCCCTTCCTCCAACCATCTAGTTGGCAACTGAAGCCATTTGGATGAATCTAAACTCGTTCGGTTCAATTCCTTTACCTAAATCCCTTCAGTGTAGTACTAGAAATAGAGCTCTTTGTAGCATCGAGATCTAACAAATACTAAAACAAATTTGGTTGGAGATGGTACTTGATGCCTCGAGCATAGTGTATCGGTTCTTGTCCTAGTGTTTATTCACCATGGTCCATTATTCCTCAACTATGAGGCCTATTGGACCACATCGTGCAACATATGAGGCATTTAGATCCTCGCCTTTGCACGAAAGTTAAATTTAAGGCCAAAAATGAACTTTTTGACGTATAGCTTCTTCGTGTTTAGATGTCGGGCATACCGAAGTAGCTCCATAAATCTAGTCTCATAATCCGACACTATACAACCACCCTGTCGTAAGGCACTGAACTAATCGACATAATCCGACACTATACAACCACCCTGTCGTAAGGCACTGAACTAATCGAGCTAGCACTTAATGAATTCCTTTAACAATTACTTCTCCTGGAACCGTTCCTTGAACCATTCTCATAACAAAGCTTTGACGAACATGTTTAGCAGTGGTAGGAGCGTCTTCCACCATAGAAGATTTCTCCCCTTTATCTGAAGACCACCATGTAGACCTTCGTGCTGGAGGTCGTACCCATGAAGCGTGAAACACATCTCCTTGTTCTCCAGCTATGCCTCGGCGGCTAAGCCGTCCGTGGCACTCATGAACTCAAGAACTTAAACTTCTTGAGTTCTCCATGAATACTACTAGTACAATATGGGGTGCATTGTGGACCCTCAGGGGTACAATCACCCTAGTGTTATCTCAGTACAAAAGGTTAGTCGAGGCCTCTGAAATTTCCCTATAAGGACATTTGTCAAACCATCCATATTAGTTACAACAATCGACTCCCCCCAAGAATTCGTTTCTCCCCTTGGGGGTTAGACTCCTAGGATGTGAGTGCTTCTGGAGGTGTTGCGCCTCTGCCCCTATAATCATGTCATCTACCTCCACGATGTCCTCTAACCATGATTACCACATGGAAAGGTTAAAATTTTAATTAGCGCTAAGTTATTACTCAAGGGTTTACTGCAGTGGAAGGCATGGTGATCCACAGTTACAGGGTTGAACCCTCTCTGATACGATATGTAACAACCCCATCGTTATGACTACAAAGCGAAGAAAAATAGGTAAAACCCCCTTTTTTTGAAGAAAAGGAAAATTAACATCAACAAAAAAAATCATAGCAACACAAATTGACGACATCATGAGGAAGGCATTACATGGGGCACCTCGTCGAAA
>CBVK0110082650.1:0-46416 GCA_900067695.1 Picea abies
GCTCTTCCGATCTCACACCTATTGTTCTCCCACATCTGAGAACAATACCAACATGTATTTGCAATGCTGCCTCACATACCAACATCTGATATATGCACCTATTGTTCTCCCACATCGAAGCACTACTCATACCTCAACATATGTTTTGCAATAAATCTTAAGAAGATATGTTAATGCACATAGCTACCACCTTAATGCACATAGCTACCACCTTTGAAATAATAAGTGAAAGATGAAATCCATTCATATGGCAAGATTTTTGTTTTCTTAATTTTTAATAAAAAAAATGTATTATGAACAATTTACAATGTTACACTTTGGAAACAAAAATGGAAATTTAAATTCAATGCATAAACTAATATCTATTCAATTCAAAATCAAATGTTATAATCCCTTCGACAGGGCTAATAAGACTCTTGTATATATGCATGTTTAGTGTTTTGATTTTATTATGATTAGAAAGTTTCCTCTGTTGTTTGTTTTCTCAATGAATGTTTATTTTTCACTTCATATGTTCAAGTTGATAATTTTTATAATTAATATGAGTATCTCTTTTTAAGAAACTTGATATTTTTCCAATTAATATTAAAACTATCAATTGCGAAAAATATCAATGTTTTCAAAAGAAATATTCAAATTTGAATCAAAAGAAATATTCAAATTTGAATATTAAGAACAAAACTTTAAATTGAAACTGTAGCTCTAGTTGTTCCATATTCAACCAAGTTGCTATCTTGTCAAGTTTACTAGAGTAAAATTGTATACTTAGAAATGAAATCCAAGGTGGTCAAGGGAAGTGATGGTTCTCACTATTGATCATTGTATCCAAAATATGCTCTTCTTCCCATTGTAATGCATTTGTCTTGATGTTCAATGAAGCTCTCAACCCTGTAATAGTGAAGACCGAAAGGATAGAATCAATTCAATCTCTATTTGGTGGAAATAATATGTATAGTGTTGGGTGCAAACCTAACATGGAGAAAAGGTCTATTTTTGGGAGATGAGGCCAATTTTCGAGAAGAACAACCGAAGGAAAAGAAAAATGTGTGAGGAAAAGCCGCATGTAAAGGAGGAAAGCATGCAAGGCGTGCATGCAGGAAAACCTAACCACGTTAAGGTTAGGGTTTTTGTAAGAGGTTATAATGACTTATAATATGAAAATTAATATTAATAAGTACCTTGGATGTCTAGTTCAGAGGTTAGATAATCTTGGAGGATGTTAGAGAATACTCTTTTCTTGGCTAGGAGAAGGATTGTAAGATATGATACCTTTTTGTAAGATTTTGAGTTGTAGGAGAGTTAATTAGCTAGATCTCGAGGGTTAGATCACAGGTTGAGGAGCCTGGTGTGATCTAGTATGCCTCACAAAGGTTTTGGAACATGTTTTGTGAATGTATAGTCAGAATTGTAGTGCACGCAACGTCGTATCTTGCAGAAATATAAATAAAAGAGAGAGACAATCTAGATTTTTGTGGACGTATCCCAAGAGAGGGTGAGCCATGGTTTTAGATGGTTTTGTTGGAAACCTATTAGATATGAACCTTGATCATCCTAGAAGTATATAGAAAGTGTTATAACAACAAATGGTTTTGTTGTCAACTGAAACTGCATGGGATTGAGTGAGAGGGATCCGTGAAAGAATCATGAAAAGAATGAAGGTATAAAAAGGAATATTCAGACTGTGGAACACAATGAAGGTGGAAATCGAAATATGGTTGAAAACAAAGGAGCTTGAATTTTCATAGAAGGATAACATAAACCCTAAGTTAACATCGTGCAAATATCTGGACAAGTATGTGTTTAGTGACCTACATGAGGTAATTTTCTGTGATTTCCCGCATGTGTTGTAGGAGTGACTATTGAGGTTGAAATACAACCACCCTACAAATCGAATGATACATATAGAGTAGAATCATGTGGAGATTGTGCAATTACAACTAGTTAACAACAAATTCACGCACGCAATAGATTTATGGTTAGACAATATTGTTGCAAGGTTTATTACAAAATTTGTAGTAGATACGGCGAAGTATTACAATGTAGTAGAGAAAGAGTTTCTGAAGGGAACCAGAGGTAGGTATATCATATCATTGTATACTTCAATAAATATCTTATTGTATAACAAAGTTGTAATGATTATGGCATCAAACAACTAAAAATTCCCTGCATACATGGGGGAAGGGGGAAAGCACTGACAAGAGATGGAGGAATGGAGGGAGAGATGGATAAGGGAAAGAAGGAGGAGGCCATGGACCCAATCATGATGGAGGAATATCAAATAAATAAGATAATGGAAAAAACTGGAAATACACACAGTGGAGTACCCTACCAATATAAGATGAACAATAAGAAGAGATCCATAGAATATAGAGAGGGCTTGGCAAGTAATGAAGAAGAGGTAGAAGATATCTGGGATGTTGAGCATATTGAGGAATTCCTGTGTGCATCATGTGAAAGGAAGAAAAGAGGTCCAAGGGCATGAATAAAAGGAAAAAATCCTATCCATGTCAGTGTCAGTGTTAAACCCATAACCCCATGTGCGACTAATACACCGAAAATAACACCATAATTTAGAAAACCAAATTTTAGTGGAAGAAACACACAAGGAAGTACATCTAAATAATGAACAAGAATTGGAGGAGCCAGTTCAGGAAATAGTAGTCAAGTATCTACACCACACGAAGGTATTAGTTCATCACAATTCAACATGGCAGGACATGATCCCACCATCAGGTTACCAAAATTTAGGGGAGAAGCAACAGAGGATCCCAAAAAGAACTTATTCATCTGTGAGAAGATCTAGGAAAAAAATCATATTAGGTATCATCTCCATATTAGGAAGAAATGATGAAAGGAAAAACTACACCACGATTCAACTAGGTACCATCTCCATATAATAATGCGCAACAACAATACAACACCACGCAGCCTCAGTATAACAATGCGCAGCCACAATATAACCCCAAGTAGTATAATCAGGTTCCTCAGTACAACACACCACGAGGAGATAGAGGTGGATACATAGGTGGAGGACAAGGTAGAGGAGGATTTGGAAGAGGCATAAGTCCATTAGTGTGCCACAATTTCCAACAACAATGACATTATGCAAGGGGATTTCCACTTCCACCTATGACATGTATGTATTGTCATGCAACAGACCATGATACAAAGGAATGCCCAACACTTTTGGGGAATATTCAAGAAAAAAGGAACCAAAAAAATCAAAATGTTTAGTGGACTTATGCAGAAGCCATATATGATGGGAGGAACATCAACATAGTCACACGTGAAGGAGCTAAGACAAGAGATGACGCAGTAAGACCAAATCTAGTGAAACACTAATGGGAGAAGAAGAATACCGAACCACTTACACAGTTTGATGCGCGGAACAAAAAGGAGACATTCAAGGAGGCCAGAAAAGAGTTATTTAAACAAGTTGTTGTGCCTACATCAACTACGCAACGTACTCAAAGCATACCAATGTACAATATTCCTTTCTCAATGGATCACAACATCGAAGCACCCTATTTAGTACAAGTAATAACCATAAAGACCTTTTGCAATCCTTTCTTAAACTACCGAATGATACATCATCTATTAAAGTTTTGAAAAATATGTTTGAAATATGTAACACAGAGGATGAGGGGAAGTTAGAGCAAAAGATAGTCAATCACCTCTATTGAAGAAGGAGGACAAGTAGGGAATTCATATTGAATGCTAACATTTAGGATTTCAATATGGAAAACATTATATTGGACTTAGGCTCTGAGGTCAATGTTTTACCTAAGAAGACATGGCAATGTATTTGATATCCCACATTGGGCTACTCACATGTCCAACTAAAACTAGAAAACCAACATAGAGTTCTGCCAATTGGAAGGCTAAAAGGAGTGATAGTAGATCTGGATGGAGTACGCACTAAGGAAAACTTTGAGGTGATAGAAATAGTGGATGGCATAACACCTTATCCATCATTTCTTGGAATGGATTGAGAATTTGATAACTAGGACATAATTAACTTGAAGACAAGGAATATGAAACTTGAATAAGGAGAATACAGAGTCATTGTGCCACTAGATCCATCAGAAGGAGAAAGGTTTGTAGCGCCCACTTGCTTAGATTTGGAGGAAATCAACCAGTTATACAAAACCATTGTGTTAACCCAACTATAGATGGGGTACTAATCTAGAGGAGAATCACATCATGTGCGTCTGACTCATATACATGTTTGGAGAATTGGCAGCATAGATTACATGAAGTGTCTACAAGAAGGTGCACAAGAATAGACCGCGTAATAAGATGGTTGGGTACCGAGATAAAAGAACCTCCTAGTTTTCATGGAATAAATGACTTAGAAGAATTCCTAACAAGATACAAATATGAAGTGTTAGAGAACCAGAGGCTCTTATCCCTGTACATTGCACTCAAGTAAACACAAGCAATATGGTGGGGTTCACACAAAGAAACAATTAAGGACTGCTACCAATGTAAGGGACTACTACGCATTAGATTCGATGCAGAGCAGGGGAGAAATAAGATGCAGATATATGATGGACATGGAACACCAACAAAACATTTGGAGAAATGCAGGACATTATGGAGGATGAAACCACCATAGGAATGGCCTCATCGCTTCATCCACACATTGGAAGGAATTCCATAAAAATGGTATGTAGACTGGGAACTGCGTAGAGGCACTGCAGAATGGACATCATTACAACATAATTTTATAGCAACCTTCTCATTTGAACATGAGAACCCCAACATGGATTCAACACTTAAACATATAATAGGTTTGATATATGTTGGCCCTTGACCAAGTTTTAGGAGATCCTTGGTCAAGTTGACCTATTTTGGGACTTTGACAACCTCTCGAAGGAGGAGTGCAAGACGAAGAAGAGATCATGGGATATCGACCCCCTTTTGGGTCCTTTTTTGGGATTTGGGAATATGTAATGGGAATGGGATGTCATCCCATGGGTTTACTCATGTTTAGGCCTATTTTGTATGTATAAATAGAAGGCTAGGCAATGTAAGAAGTAGTTGAATAGTGCACAAGTGTTGTGCAAATTGGCTAAGTGATAAGAGTGGGATCTGTGTGATCAAGAAGTGTAAGGCTTCGTGCATACTGTGTGAGACTTGTAGAGATAAGTGAAAGTCATTGTAAGAGACTGTGGAGGGATTTATGTTGTAACACAAGGAAGAAGGATCTAGCAAGCTTCGCAGATCTTCTATCCTATACAGAGTAAGGTTTTGAGGCTTTGTGCATGTAACCCATTGAAGAAGCTATGAAATAAGAAGAGTTGGTGGACGTATCCCCAGGGTGGGGGTGAACTAAGTAAATAATGTGTTATTCTACTATGTGCAATGTTCTGATGTGTTTATGTGTTATGTGATAAAGTGCTTTGATATAGATAGATAGATTTGTTTATGCTTTGTTATTATGATGAATCTGGATGGTAGATCTAACATATGTGAACTTTCTTAGTGCTTGAATCTGCTAGATCTGATCTAATTCCTTTGTAAAGTTCTTATATCCCTCAAGTCAGGGTGAATGTTACGCTGCTCTATTTTCTCTGCGGAGTAGATATTGGTTAGATAATGATGAACTAACTTCGCTGGGTCCTCTATCAAGTGTTATAATCACAAATATGTGTCCCAGCTAAGGTTGGAGACACCTGATTCCTGCAACCACCCCTACATCTACCTTGGGTGAGACTTCATCTGCTTCGCATGTGTTGCCAAAAGGACCAGTAGTTAGGGTTTTTTTGGTGCATTGTTGTAGGGTTGAACCCTGGGTTTTCCCCAGTGCCAACAAATGGTTCTGTTGTCGGGACCTGAAACTGTGATTGTTGGGAACTGAGAAAGAAGAAGCGTTGTACAAAGATTCGATCTAAAACTGTGGAAGCTCTGTGCATATATCTATTTCCCTAGTGCATAACATTATACTAGACTTGTGAAGCTCACTGCCAAGAAAAAAGGTAAGATATGAAAGCTATGTTCTCTGATAAATGTAAGAATAGTGAAAAAGTTCTAGATCTGGAAGATTTGTACTCTGTAAAAGTAAGATAAGTGCAATTTTTTTTTTTCTAGAGTATGGATCTAGGTATATTTAATAGATTTTGTTCTAGCTTGAAAACTAGGGCACTAATAAATGAAAGAAGGTTTGATATGAATAGATCTGATAAGAATAGTAAAAGATATGTTATACCTATGCATAGAAAGAATGTTTGGACTAACAAATGGGTGCAGGATCCTATAAAAAACTTGTTGTAGGTTAGCTCTTATGATCCTATCACGTAGAATAAGAGAAGTTGGGGATCATTTAAAAGAATGAGAGGATTAACCCTCTGTTACAGTTGCAGAAGACTGGGACATCTTGCTAAGGAATGCCTTGGAAGAATACCTAGTTTTCTTTGTTGCAAAGCTATGGACCATGAAGTATTGTTTTGTCCTAGAATGACTGCTAAGATTGAAGAAATGAACATCAGACAAGATAACCCTAAGGAAAATCTAGAAACTAAGATTATGGCAGAACCCCAGAAAGAATCAGAAAAAGTATTGCTACACATGAAAAAAATCATGAATGACCATCGACATGTCAGATTATCAAATATCTTCGAAGAAAAAGAATGCATTGAAGCAAGAATAGGAGACTTCGACATTGACTATTCCTAGATGAAGAAACACAGGTGAATATCTTGATAGAAAGAACTTGAGAACTTTTAGGGAAGCCTAATATGACTCCTTCCTTGGGAAGAATAGGGATATTTAGAGGAAAGTTGATAAACCTGTGTGGGAGACTCGCTTAGATACCTATGAATGCAAATGGAACATCTACAGAAGAATATTTTGAGATTATTAAATTTACTAAGGAAAGTGCCCCATTTACCGTGTTACTAGGAAGACCTTGGATTGAAAGAGATCAAGCCAGAAGGAAAGAAGAAGAAGATGTTTTGGAGTAGAGGAAACAAGAGTTAAAAGATTTCATGACTAGAAGGATCACACACTTGATTGAATAATAGAAGAACAGATTGCATCCATTTAACAACAACAACATAGACATCAAAGTTGCAAGAACTATGGAGGACCCACGTAAGATTGAAGTACCTATTTCAGATAAAGAAATAATATTACCCTTGAAAGAATCTCAACAACACAAAGTAACTATGTCAAAAGAAGATAAGAATTAGAATGGAAAAAGGCATACCGAGACAAAGCCTACTGGGAAGAAGGCTATAAATATAAGTAAGAAGAGAGCTAAGATCGAAAAAGTTGTAGAAGGTCCCAGAGGGAACCTCGTAGAAGGAAAAATTGCAAAATTGGAGCTTCGTCAGGATATCATAACAACGACACATGGCACTTCACCATAGAGAAGCAATATAGTCATTGGGGACATTATAACCATTCGATTGATGCTCCAAACGAATAGAAAGATATTTATGGATATACAACTCACCATCCGACCATTGGGACTGCACCATAATAAATGGAATAGAGTTAATGAAGGCCTCATGCCCGTTGCAAGTGAACTGTTTCCAAGTTACCTATTTATCCCATCGTTCCATGTACCGAGAACACTTTTTCCAATCGTGAGTTTGAGCCCAAAGACTAATTTCATTTTTCACCATGAATGGAGTGACTAGTGGTTTGGGTTGAGTGTTGTGGATTTTTTATTGACGAAATCATGATACAATGAGGGCCATTGGATCGAGGGAGGAAAACAACCTTTGATCTCATTGAAGGCACGATTTTAGAGTCATGGATATGTAGAGGGAGAGGAATGGATGTTCGCTATTCTCTCAAGTTGCAAAAGCCAAAGACTCATGCGAATAGGTGGCAGGGACCCATTCTGTAAGCGGAGTAAACAGAGGTGATATGTGGCATACAACCATCGCTTTGGGTGGTGTCAACCTTCATTAACATATTATGTTTCATAGATTCGCAAGAGAAGAGCACGAGAGGTTGGCACTCCAACTCGCGAAGTCGCGAGTCACAAAAGGTGCTTGCGTTAAGGCTTGGCTATGGTCATATTGGAAATGGGGCTGAAGAGGGGGCTTACACCTTAATCCCATTCGCAATTTCATGTTTCAGGTATTTACAAGAGCTATGGCATTGCAATTCGAAGTGCCCAACTTGCGAGACCCGAAATCCTTTGCGGGTTTAAACAAGGAGTTCAATTAACCCTTGTCTTCATTTAGAGAAGATCCTGCGTGGATCTTCGCCTAAGGGAAGGAGGTCCACACCAGTTGTGGTATCATAGCCCAGAAAAAATTATTTTCTTTCTACAATAGAGAGGAAAAGAGGAATTTTACAGCCATGCTGCCGAGAAGAAGAGAAGGTCCCATACCTGCTCCAGCAGTGGAAAGAGAAATGCGTGAATTACATGCCAGACTTGATGCTATGGAGACAACACAGAAGCGAACAGTTGACGTTAGGGATATTAGCGAAGATGAAAGTGAAAATGAAGCTGAGAACAAAGGAGAATAAGTTGCAATCGAAGATGCTACAGAAGAACACCTATTCAGGGTTGTTGCAAGGATAGGTGCTAGGGAAAAAATGGAAATTCCAATGTACGAAGGCAACCTAGACATTGAATATTTTCTAGATTGGATTAGATCTCTAGACAAACACTTCAACTATGAGGATGTTGAGGAAGACAAGAAATTAAAACATGCCATTACTAGACTTAAAGGGCACGCAACACTGTGGTAGGATGAACTGCAGGCTGATAGATGTTGCAAGGGAAAGCAAAAAATCAAGAGTTGGGATAAAATGGTTGCAAAAATGAAAGCCAAGTTTTTACCGGGGATTATCAAATAAATTTTTTTCGGAGGATGCAAAATTTGAGACAGAAGCTTATGTCAATGAAAGAATACACTGAAGAGTTCTATAGGATAAACATCAGAGCAGGTCATCAGGAAAGCGATGATGAGAAATTTTCCAGGTATATGAATGGTCTATGATATTACATTTAGGACGAGATGAGCATGATAACCATCTTAACCATAGAATATGCTTATCATATGGCTCTAAAATCTAAAGAGAAGTTGAGCCTAAATCAAGGTCAAAGAGGCCAAGGTAGAAGTCAAAGAAGAGGCAAGACAATTGCCCAGGACAGAAATCAGAAGCCTAAAGAAGAGGGGAAGAAACCTCAAACTCAATATGAGAGAGGAGGAAGCTCATAGGGGAGGTAGTATGCTGATAGAAATACTTTTCCTTGAGCCAGAGGAAGAGGAAGAGGAAAAGGAGGTGAAGTTAAATGCTTTGTCTGTGGAAATATCAGACATAAATCCTATGAGTGTCCAGATAGAAAGAAATATGGTGGTGAAACTCACATTTCCGAAGCTCAAGGATAGAATGTTGAGGCAGAGGAAGATGAGGGAGGAAGATCTTTGATGATGCAGAAAGTTCTCTTGAAACTGGAGAAGGAGCCAGAGAACCAAACCCAAAGAAACAGTTTGTTTCAGAATGCTTGCAAAAGCAGAGACAGTGTATGCAAGGTCATAGTGGAAAACAATAGCACAGATAATCTTGTATCCACGAAAATGGTAGAAAATCTAGAGTTGGAGACTATTGCGCATCCAAGCCCATATAAATTTTTGTGGCTACAAAAAGGATATCAGGTAAATGCCACTAAACAATGTTTAGCTGAATTTAAAAAAGGAGGATATAAAGATGAGATATTATGTGATGTCATTCCCATGGATGTTTTTCATCTATTACTGGGTAGACCATGGAAATATGACAGAAATGTGGTGCATGATGGGAGAAAGAACACATACACTCTAGAGAAAAATTGTAGGACACACATGTTTCTGCCAATTAAGGATAAAGAGGTGAAAACAGAGATGTGCAACACTGTACTTCTCATGAGTGGGAAGGAACTTCTTAAGGAAGTTAAGAAGAAGGAAGACACGCAATTCATTTTGGTTAGGAAGCCCATAATTGTTTTGAACAACACTAGGATAGATGATTTACTAGAAGAAATCCAAGAGTTACTGGAAGAATTTGCTGATATAGTAGTGGACGAACTACCTTGTCTGTTGCCACCTATCAAGAGATAATTCATCATATCGATATTATACCTAGAGCAAGTTTGTCGAACAAAGCAGCTTATAGGTTGACACCGCAAGAGAATGAAGAAGTTAAGAGACAGGTCCAGGACTTAATGGACAAAGGATTGATTCGGTAGAGCTTGAGTCCATGAGTTCCAATAGTGCTCATCCCAAGGAAGGATGGTGGTTGGTGAATGTGTACAAACTCAAGATAAATCAGCAAAAACACCATCAGGTACAGGTTCCCATTGCCAAGGATGGATGACTTAATGGATTGCTTGAGTGGAGCAAAGATTTTTTCAAAGATTGATTTGAAAAGAGGATATCATCATATTAGAATGAGAGAAGGTGATGAATGGAAGACAATGTTCAAGATGAATGAAGGGTTGTATGAATGGCTTGTCATGCCATTTGGATTGATGAATGCATCCAGTACTTTCATGAGGTTGATGAATGAAGACTTGAGAGATTCCATTGGGAAATTCGCCATTGTATATCTTGATGATATATTATTTTTTATCAAAACTGAAGAAGAGCATTTGAAGCATTTAGTTGCAGTGATGAGAAGGTTACAACAAGAGAAGTTGTGTATCAACATGAAGAAATCATCATTTATCAGGACAAAACTCATTTATTTGGGTTTTTTTATCTCTTCCAATGAACTGAAAATGGATTTGGAAAAGATAAAGGCGATTAAGGATTGGCCATCGCCGAAGAGCGTGTTTGAAGTTTGAAGTTTCCATGGTTTGGTTAGCTTATACAAGAAATTCATATGAAAATTCAGTGGAATTAGTGCACCAATGATGGATACGGTGAAGAAAATACATAAATATTTTCACTGGATGGAGGAATCGGAGAAGATCTTCAACCTACTGAAGAAGAATATCACTAAGCAACCAATTCTGGTTTTGTGAGATTTCAGCAAGACATTCCAGGTCAGATGTGACGCGAGTGGATTTTCCATTGGAGTAGTCGTAATCCGAGACAAAAGGTCGGTCGTGTATTTCAATGAAAAATTGAATGAATTAAAGATTAAGTACTCCACGTATGACAAAGAATTCTACGCGGTCATACAAGCACTGAAGAAATGGAGGCACTATTTTGTTCGAAAAGAGTTTGTTTTGTACAATGATAATCAGTCTTTGTAGTTCATGACTCGATAGGAGAAGTTGATCCAAAAACATGGTAAATGGGTTGAATACATGCAAAATTTTACTTTTGTGACTAAGCATATTTTGGGAACTGCTAATAAAGTTGTTGATGCTTTGAGCAGGAAATGTTTGCTTATGCAAGAATTTAGAGTTAAGACTTTGGGTTGTGATAACCTCAAAGAAATATATGAGGATGATCCAGATTTCAAAGAGGCATATGAGGCATCTAAGAATACAATTCTCAGGGACAAAAGACAATGGGCAAAGTACATGATCTAGGATGGACTATTGTTCAAGGGAAATCATCTATGTATTTCAAAATGCTCCATGAGGGAGAATTTGTTGAAAGAGAAGAACAACAGAGGATTGGTCAGACACTTCGGTCACGACAAAATGTTCTCAAAGTTGAATGGCTGATATTACTGGCCATAGATGAGGACAGATGTGAAGAAATTTGTGGACAGGTGCATAATTTATCAGCATACGAAGGGAAAAAGGCGAAACACAGGGTTATATCAGACACTACCCATACCCGAAAGGTCGTGGGATGTAGTGAGCATGGATTTCATATTAGGACTGCCAAGAAAACAGAGGGGATATGATTCAATATTTGTAGTGGTAGGCAAATTTTCAAAGATGGAACATTTCATACCATGCCAGAAAACCAGTGACACAACTCATATTGTGAACCTATTTTTCAAGGAAGTCGTCAGACTTCACGGCTTTCCAAGGAGTATCGTTTATGATCGAGATACCAAGTTCATAGGAAATTTCTGGAGGACCTTATGGAAGAAGCTGGGGATGAACTTGTCTTTTAGCTCAGTGTATCATCCTCAGATGAATAGATCGACAAAATGGGGGTTGGGAGATTTGCTAAGGATCTTAGTGACTGAACACCACAGTCAATGGTATCGCATTCTTCCATAGGCGGAATTCACTTACAATGATTCAGTCAATAGAAGCAAAGGGAAGATTCCATTCTAAATTGTATATGGAATGCAGCCAAGGGGAGTCTCTGAATTGAAAGATTCAGAACAAGCTAAATTCAGGAGTGCTAGTGTAGAGGACTTTGCAGAAGGAATGAAGGAGCGTCATGGCAGAATCAAGGAGCGGTTGCAGAATTTGAGTCAAGTGTACAAGCGTAGAGAAGATCAACACAAGAGAGAACTTCAATTTGAATTTGGTGATTTGATTCTTGTGCATTTGAGGAAGGAAAGGTTCCCAAGGGGAACATACAACAAGTTGAAATTGAAGAAAATTGGATTGTGCAAGGTCATAAGAAATTTTGGGGCAAATGTGTATGAGATTGAATTACCCGATGGGGTTGGAATCTCACCCATATTCAATGTCATGGATTTGTACCCTTACATAGATGAAGAAGCAGGATCATAAGATGAACAAGAAAATATTCAATGGACAAAACAAATGCCTGTAGTTGAAAAGACACAGATAGAAAGCATAGTTGACAAGAGGATTAGTAGAAATACCGGGAGAAAAGAGTATTTTGAATACTTGGTCAAGTGGAAAGGACATCCAATTGAAGATGCCATCTGGGAGAATGAAACCAAAATTTAAATACATGTATAGACCATGCAAGAACTCATGAACAGGAGTTTATGAAAATTTTCAAGCGAGGGAGTATGATGCAAGAGCATTGTATAAAGCCCAAGTGCGTGCCTAAAATCGAGGACATAACTGGATGCATGGGAGGAAAGTGCAGTTGCATTTATGCTTCAAAGATCCAAACTGATTTTGGAGCATATGTTTCTAACCACCGGATGTAATAGGAATTTATGTGTGATTAATGCAAGTACGTAGATTTAATTTAATAGATTAGACAGTTCAAGAGAATAGAAGGGAAAATGGATGATAGACACCCTCAACCCTTGTATCATTAAAAAAAATTATTCATAATTCATATATTGTAGATTTGCAAAGAAGAATAGAGGAGAACAGATAATTTTATGCACTTTAGTTGCTATTCTCCATGTACAGGAGCACTGGAATTAATAGAAGAAAGCTTTGATTCCAATCTATGTGTTTGTTATGGTTGTTGGAACTGCCTATTAAATGGTATGTTGCAGGCTTGTTTGCATTCTCTATATGCATTTTTCTTCAATACTATGTTTGTTTGTATGCTCTAGAATTCTCTTTTGAATGTTTGAATTCTGGATAAGGGGAGAATGAGTTTCGGTTATTTCTCTATCTGATAACTCTTGCAAAGAGTGTAGTGGAGGTTCCGCAAGGATTACGTCGACCAGGCTCTGAGTTTCATATCAAAACTATCAAAGGAGATTAAAATTGTGTCTTTACAGGCAAGAGTGCTAGCAGAGCACAGAGTCATGAAAAGTGCATGCAAGCTGGGAGAAGGGAATGAATTCTTTCAAACTCATAGAGGAGTTGAAGAATTCTCTATTGCAAAGAGTGAACAAAGCCGAACACCTAAATAACCAGAGGTTATTTGAAAATTTTCCACAAGGAGTGGGTGCAGGGACCCTTTTGGAAGCCTTGAGTTAGTAAGAAAAATATCAGAAGGGATAGAACCTTTGAAGTGTTCAAAGGGAGGTGAAGGTCAAAATTGTCTCATAGAAATCAAGTTCAGGAGGGAGGAAGCCATGTCATTTGACAAGAAGTCCTCATGGAGATGAAAATGGATGGTGGAATTGCTTCAAGGAGAAGTGTCGAAGTTTCATGGATTGTTGGATATGATAGAACAACAGAGGGATTAAGACTGAGTGTCTTGCAATACCCATAAGTTCAGAAGGAGCGGTGACTGTTAGATCCGGATCAACGAAGACCATTCATCTCGTATGTGAATTCGCATATCGAAATTTGAAGAATGGAGTGAAAAATGGTTTGGGTTGAGTGTTGTGGATTTCCGATTGATGAAATCCAGATACAATGAGGGACGTTGGATCAAGGGAGGCACACAACCATTGATCTCATCGAAGGAATGATTTTGGAGTCAGGAATATGTAGAGGGAGAGGAACAGTTGTTCACTATTCTCTCAAGTTGCGAAAGCTGAAGACTCATGCGAACAGGTGGCAAGGACCCACTCTGTAAGTGGAGTAAACTGAGGTGATAGGTGGTGTACGCCCGTTTCTTTGGGTTGATTCAAACTTCATTGACATATCATGTTTCGGGGATTCACAAGAGAAGAGCATGAGAGGTTGGCACTCCAAATCGTGAAGTTGTGAGTCGTGAAAGGTGCTTGTGTTAAGGCTTGGCTATGTTCATATTGGAAAAGGGGATAAAGAGGGGGATTACACCTTAATACCATTCACAATTTTGCATTTCGGCTATTTCCAAGAGCTGTGGCATTGCAATTCGAAGTTCCCAACTCGCGAGACCTGAAATCCTTTGTGGGTTTAAACAAGGAGTTTAGTTAAGCCTTGTATTTGCTTAGAGAATATCATGTGTGGATCTCAGCCTGAGGGCAGGTGGTCTACACCAAAATTCATAGTAGTAGAGCCATGAGAGATGATGATACCTATCAAACCTAAGGCCAGATCTGTCAGATAGAGACCTTATAGACTAAATCCAATATATAAGAAGAAAGTGAAAGCATAAATTGATAGAATGTTGGAAGCTAGTATCATAGAACTAGTGGAGGAATATGAATGGATAATCCCTATGGTATAGTAAGAGAAGAAACAAGGGAGGATAAGGATTTGTATAGATTTGAGAAAGATGAATAATGATTTCCTACATGACCCTTTTCCTACCCCTTTCATACATGAGATCCTAGAGAATGTGGGAGGCCAGGAAGCATACTCATTTACAAATGGATTCTCGGGTTACCATCAAATCAAGATAGCTATATAAGACATGTATAAGGCTACTTTTTCCACAGAATGGGGATCCTACCAGTACACAGTGATTCCTTTTGGGCTGAAGAATGCACCAGCCATATTTTCAAGGGTAGTAATAGATGATTTTAAGGACTTCATACACCATTTTTTAGAAGTGTATCTGGATGATTGGACTGTGTATATTCTGTTAAAGGACTACGTATAAGTGTTAAGGATAATGTTCAAAAGATGCATGAATTGTCAGATATCATTGAATATCAATAAGAACATTTTTGGGACACCATTTGGAATATTATTGGGCCATATAGTGTGCAAAAAAGGCTTGCTAGTAGATCTTGCCAATATTGCAGTCATTGTCAACTTAACACCACCAAAATTAGTATGTTGGTTGAGAAAAACATTGGGACATATAGGCTACTACATAAAATTTATAAAAGAATATCCGCAGATTACTGCACCAATGGAAAAATTTTTAAAGAAGGATACTAAATTTCAATGGAATGAAGACTGTCAACAAGGTTTGGACATGTGATGTTTGTCATAGGGTTGGTAAACCTAACAGAAGGGATGAGATTCCCCTAAGACCACAAGTAACTTTGTAGGTATTTGGAAAATGGGAAATAGACGTTGTGGGACCAATTAACCCACCAAAAAAAAGGTCCCGATAAAGTTATATCATTACTGAAAAAAATAATTAACAAGAGGGGAAGAAAATAACACCATCTCTCTCTTGTCTATTGTCTTCAAACAAAATAACAACCTCCTCCTCTTTTTCTTTTGCCTAAAATAAATAGACGAAAATCAATCTCTGATACCACCTGATGGTATTAGAGTATCTCCTGTCACCGTCTCCTCCTTTGTCTATTGTCTGCAAACAAAATTTCATCTCTTGGAACTACTCTATGTATTCAAACTATCTCCTTCATCTCCTTCGCCTGAAGTCTACAGACAAAAAATATTTTTGATACCATGTCATGTAGCCCCCCTACTCCCCTGTAGGGCTACATGACCTCCTGGTTAAGGATCTCCGATTCTTGAGTCGAATGAATCTCTGAAACCTTAATGGTCTCCTTCTATGACTAAACAAAGGCCCTTTCATCTTTAATTGCAGGTTTAATGGAACCCACAACCTCCCCTTTCACTCTCCTATGAAATCTCAGAGTATTAGGAGTTAGCTCCTAACTGATAATCCCCCTCTTGATGTGACCTTGGGTGATGACCACATGATTATGGTTGTGGCCACAAGCGGTTTGAATTCAAACTACTTTTGGGCCTGCAATTCTCCTCGAGCCTCCACGTGTCTTCCTGGTGAAACCACGGTATGGATTGTGGCCCGCCTTTGACTTTTTAAAGTCCGTGCAGCTCCTGTCCCCACAATGCTACAAGATTGTCGATATCCCAATATTAGCGATACTGTCTGAACTGACGATTCAAATATGCCTTTTTCAATCCATGGATCAAATCTTCTCCCTCTGAATCAACAGGTGTGATCTATTCGTGATTCTGGACTTCAGTGTTTTGAAATATGAAACCCTGATTTCTTTCATACTCCAATCTTCTGGAGTTGATGATCTATAGACACCTGTCCTACTCGATCAATGATTCTCCTTTCCCTTCGAGTGTTTAACCTTTCAACTTAGATCAACAGTCTTGTCACCCCCTTCTCGATCAATAGTTGAGATATCCTTCGGGTCTTTGGACTTCTAAGATCTAAAATCTCAAAACTTCACCTTTTCCCAAATGGATTTATTTGAAGGCTCTAATCCACTGACACGTGTCATCTTGATCTAATGATCGAGGATTACTTCAGGTGTTTACCTGGAGTTCACATATTTGCGCCACGTCTTATCTAGATCTGATGTCTCAGATTTACTTCAGGTCTTTACATGGAGTGTTCATATCTATGCCACGTCTCCTCTGATCTGACGGCTATAAATCACTTCAAGAATTTACCCGAAGTGCTCAGATATTCGCCACGTCTCCTCGTATATGATGGATCATATTTAATTCGGGCGATCTGATGCTTGATATTTTCTTCAGATGATTTGATGACTCATCTTCACTTTGACTGATCGGACGATTGAGGTTTGCTTCGGGTTTCCAACTCTTCCGGCTTTGGAAATATCAACTATCAATGTTCACCTCCTCCTGAACTCATGATATCTAATGGCTCAGATCCACTTTGGAAATACGACACTTGAGATTTTCTTTGGGTGATCTGACGGCTTAGATTCGCTTCGAATAATCGGACGATTGAGATTTACTTTGGATTTTTGGCTCTTCGGGCTTCAAAAATGTCAGATCTCAACCTTTCACCAATCCTCCTAGACTCATAGTATCCGACGACTCAGATCCACTATGCTTGATCCGACACCTGAGATTACTTCAAACGATCTGATGGATAAGATCTTCTTCGACTGATCAAATGGTTGAGACTTACTTTGGAATTCTATATCTTTTGACTTTGGAAGTTTCAAATCTCAAGCCTTGGCAAGTTCTTTCTCCCGAGTGTGTGAAGCACTAAGGCTCATCCACCTTTCTCTTATCAGATGATTGTCGATTCTTTTCACTCATATCCAATGACTGAGATCGGATTCCTCTCTTTTGCGATTTCGCTATTCTCTGGACACTAATCTAACGATCCTGACTCCTCTTAATAACCAATATGATGGTTGTTGTTGCTCCTCCTCTTGAGCTTCATACTTCTCCCAACTAGTAATATTTAGTCAGTGTTCAAAGGTTTTGGCCTTTGAACTTTCTCCTGTGAACCCAACTATAATTGGTCTCACTTACACCCTTGCAATTTTTATCTCTCCTAAGATTTTTGAATTAGAATAAGTCTATCTCCTATGCACTCTCTATGTTATCCCTTTTGAGTTTGATATCCTCGAATATTTTTGATATCCCATGCACTCCTTGCGTTTCTAGGATTTCGTCAAACTCAGATCCAAAGGATTTCTTAAAAAATAAATTATTCTCGCCCTCCTAGCATTCTCCTTGCTTGATGCACACCTTGTATATCTCCTCCTTACAAAGTGTTCAGTAACTCTGGCTCTTCCCAAACTCAACACAAAGTTCTTCCTATTCACTCCTTGCACTTCTATTGATGAAGGTTCAAGACTATATCTCCCAAGCTTCCCTAAGGTTAACTCACCTCTCTCAACGCACTCCTTGAAGACTGTGTGCACTCCTTGCACTCGAAAAATTCAAATAAGAGAAATAATTGAAACTTATTCACTACTCCACCAATTCACGCATTCAAAACATGAACGCCATAATAAAAGCATAACAATGAACACAAATACATAAACACACTATATGCAGGAAAAACTACTTTTCTATTATCTCTATGTGTCTATACAGATGTTTACAAAAACTAGATTGTAACAAAGTCCCAGTTCTCTCAAGCTCTCCTAACCTAACTCTATCCTCAGTTTCTCTCTCTCTCTCTCTCTCTCTCTCTCTCTCTCTCTCTCTCTCTCTCTCTCTCTCTACAAAAGAGGGCTCTACGAGCGTATCCTCTCCATCACCTTAGTTCCATCACTGTCTCAGTTAAGACACCATACTCCTATGACTCATTACATAAATGAAAAATCCAGATCTGACTCAGAACAAGACCTTCTTACAATCAATCATTTAAGGTGACTTTATTCACTACATGTACAAATTCATGGATTGGTTCTTACGACCTTACAAAACAAATCCCTATAGGATCATATTTCAAATTTTAAAATGGGAGCGTCGGTGCGTCTCCCTCTCTGAAATGTGCGCTGATGTGTTGGAATGCTGGCGCATTGCTGAGGTGGAGCGACGCTCCTGCATCATGGGGTATTTCCGAATATTATTTGATATTGTATCACTATGGCATGCTACTGGATGATTGTGTTGAGTGAGAATTGCACCTACATCATAGTTAGATGCATCAGTTTCAATCTCTAACTGTTTTTGTAGATCGGGTAAGGAGAGTACTAGAGCTAAGAACAAGAGATGCTTCAAATCATCGACTGCTCATTTTTTTTCCTTCCCACATGCAAAATTTTCCCAGCGACCATGCGTGGTAACTTGGCTAAGGGATCATGCAATATGGGAGAATCCCAACATGAACCATCAGTGGAAGTTGGAAAGTCCCAAGAAGCTCCAAATATCGGTTAGTATGGTCGGGGCTAGAGAATGCTGGATGAATTGGATCTTATTTGGATATACATGTACCCCATTCTCATAAAAAATGTGTCCCAAGTATTGGAACCTGTGCTTTCCAAAGGATCATTTTTCCAGGTTGGCATATAGATTGTCCTGCCGCATAGTGCTCAAAACCTGTTGAATATGTTGCATGTGCTCCTTCCAAGTTCTTTTGAAGATGAGGATTTCATCTAGATATACCACCAAAAATGAGTTCATGATGGGTCTCAATACATCATCCATCAACATCATGAAAGTGGTTGGTGAATTTTTCAAGCCAAAGGGCATGACCAACCATTCGAAGAGACCTTCTTTAGATTTGAAAGTTGTCTTCCATACATTAGTCGGTTCAATGGGAACCTGGTGGTATATAGACTTTAGGTCAATCTTGCTAAATAATTTCCCCCCTTGAGTTGGTCAAGAAGTTTATCAATTATGGGAATTGGGTACCGGTTCATGATTGTGAATTTGTTTAATGCTATGTAATCAATGTAGAGCCGCCAGGTCCCATCTTTCTTATGCACCAGTACAATTGGGCTTCCATAAGGGGAGGATCTAGATATGATGTGCCCCTTTTGAGTAATCTCATGGGTCTGATGCTTGATTGCGTCATTTTCCATCAGTGAGCAATGATAGACTACTACATTAAGCATAGGTGCATTGAGGGTTAGATTAATTGGATTCTTGACTTGGTAGTGTGTCGATACCTTGGTGGGTGAGGAGAAGATGTCTATGTACTCTTCCATGATACCATCCACTTCCTTTTGTTTCAAAGAGAGGATCTGTGTAGAGGCCATGAATGTGGCAGTGACCTTTTTCTTACTATGAGCATCGATCAAAAAGAATACTAACTTTCTGGTCTATGAAATGACCTTACTACATTTCTTAGCAGAGATTAAAGAAATAACGATAGCCAACACTGCCTCTAGTATCCTGTATAATTGTCTACCCAAAATAATAATAACATTATGGGGTCTAGACCCATACACAACATGTCACTTCAACAAATATGGTTGTCCTAAAATAACATCACAAAATTTAAGGGGAGAAATATCACACAATACCTCATCTTTAAAAGTCTTGATATCATAGGGCATATGGCATTGTTGGCTAATGTGGTGATCTCTTCCTTAGTGAAGCCATCCAATGGTATAGGGTTTCAGGTGTGGTGTCATCGGTAGTTCCAGCCACTTGATGACCTCTAGTGAGATCAGTTTCTTCTGACTCTCGCAATCGACAATGAAATGAAGCAGAGCCCCCTTTACTCGCATTTGTGAGTGAAAGAGGCATTCCCCTTCTTCTGGTTTGCTTGGCTAGACTTTGGTGGTAGCATTAGTGGCACTGGTTTCAACATTGATAATCTGCTTCCCTCCTTCTGGATTTGATTCGGAGTCATAATCTGCCTTTGAATTGGAAGGTTTCAGCTCGACCACGAGTGAATTCTTAGAGAAACATTCTTCAGTGTTGTACCAAGGTATTTTATGGCATTCACACCACTTTATCATGCCCTTGTTTGACTTCTCAGTAGCCTTCTTATGTTGTGGCTTGGACTGGTTGTCCTGAGAGTGGCCATCTTTTCCCTGTCCCTTGTTTTGTGGGTTGGGGTTTCCTTTGCCCTGCTTCTAATGTGAGGATTTTGTAGATCCAAACTCTTGCCTCTTCTGCTTAAATTTATGCTCTATATTGAAAGCATATCTATAAGCCACAACTAATGATGATATGTCTAGAAGCTCCATTTATGTTTGAATGTATCTATGTAGACAATTGCGGTATTTGAGCACCAAATTTCCTTCATAGTCTTTTATACCTAATTTGTTGCGCAGGATATGGAAAATATTGGTGAAATATGGTACTGTATGGTCCCTTTCCTGAGGCTATGTGGTCCATCTTTTGTACTAGTCCTCGTAGCTTCCAACAGGGTATTATTGTTCTTTAATGACATCCCTGAAGGAATACCATGTGGGGGAGACTACAAATATTGGAGATTCCTCTATCGAACTTTTATCAGAGTAAGTATCCCACTAGTCCTTAACATGAGGGATGGCCTTGACGAGTGAAAAAGTAATATTTTCCTTGTCAAAAAAATTATGGACCGAAAAATACCCTTCGAGTAGATTCAACCATTTATTTACAACATTTGCATCTATCAATCCTTCAAATAATGGAATATCAAAATTTACTTGTACCTTTAAGGGGGTTTCATGGAGGCTTGATGAAGATGCATCTCTTGTGGGAAAGCGCTGAAGGATCCGTGAAAATTTTTCCATCATTTCATTCCTTTTTCACAGAAGGGCTTCTTCGAGCAACATTTTAAAAGGATCTCTTGCTCCACCATATTTCTTTTTGTCCCACATGGGTTGTTGTCAGTCTCAGCCCGACCGATCTTACAAAGGATCAACTGGTTCGAGTCCCAACTTCTTGTACCTATATCTTGTCGGGGACATGCTCAAAGAAAAATAAATTAAGAGTAGACCACTATGATGCCAGTGATCCAGATTTATGACTAGAACTAAATGAATAATAGACTGAATACGATAACATAGAGATACATATAACAACAACCTATATCCAGTGAAAAATAAATTCTATTGATTAAGTAAAATAGGTTGAAATTGTAAATCTGCATAACTAAAAAACAACTTCCTCGAATGGTGGTAGCTATCTCTGAGAAGAGATGTGTCTTCTACACACATCCCTCTGAGTAGAATGATTACAATTAGGATCCAAATTCCTTTTTAACATTACTCATCAATTCCAAAATCCTAAACATCCAAAAACCTAACCCTTGGAGATGAAACACCAAAATTATATGTGGCCCCCGATGGGTAAGTTGGTACCTCAACTTCCTAGGGTCGTAAGTTTTGCACACGACCTCTGTTTTAGTCACGGGATAGCCCGTTGGAAATCTCTCTTCAAGAAATACGCATTATGTCTTCAAACTCTGACTCCATTTACAGTTCTACTTTGGAAAGCCAAAAAAAAATGTTTAGGATCCCAAAATGACCCTCAAAATAGAGAAAGATGTACTGACAAGAAGAATTCCAAAATAAACCGGTTGGATTAGGTGGGAAGCCACCAATATCTACCTGGAAGCTGTGTAGGGCTTCAGAAAACCCTATAAGTGTAGAACTAACAATTACAAATACTTATAGAAGAACGTGCTAAACTAAAAACTATTAAGAAGAGCGAGTGTGAATAGGTAGGTGGCCACCATTATCCACCTAGATCAAGACATGAATCTAATTTTCGTAGAAAAAAACAAAAGTCATGTTCTTTAAGGAACAATCATACAAAGAAAGAAGAAAATTAAATATATTAAAATGATATTAGGACTCGAAAGTGGAGTAAAAGGATGAAGGACATTCAAATGGATGAACATCGACCTAACACATGATATCCATGGTATTGAGTCAATAAAAAGTTTATTGTTGTGTATCATTGTGTTATCCTCTTCCAATTTTTGAAATTGTTTCCCTTGGCCTGAATAGTTGATGACTCACCTTGTCACACTAAATAAATTCCATGATATATATGGCTTCATTCTCACCATGTTGGTCGGTTCATTCCCTATGATGATAATCGGTGTCGAAAAGGTCCTCATACATAAAGTTTCCATCTTCGCTGATTCCTCATCTTCTCGTTAAACGTGAAAAATATTCCATGGAAACCAACAAAACATCAACATAATTGCCTATGGGCCACTATGGTGGAGCCTTCAAAGAAATCTAGTGAGAAAATCCTTGAGCCCTTCCATGGTCAAGGATTTAGATGTAGAGATCAGGCTTCAAATTCCACATACCAACAAACAACTATGGCACATGGTCAAGATTACAAATTCCACAATGAGATGCCACAACTAGATAGGCGATATGAAAAAAATAAAACATAAAATGGACTAGATATGAGGATAAATAAAACCTCAAGGTATAAGTTGTTTAAATTTAGGCTAATCTCTTTAAATGTTACTCAAAAAATCGTAAGTTTTTAAAAACCTTGTGGTTAAAAGAGGAAAAAGACGTTGATTTAAGTACAAATCCTATGGAAAAATGACATAGTGTTTACAATATTCCTTGCCACCTTCATGTATGGAAAAAATAATGAAAATATTTAAAAATAATGTGTTTTTTTCGTAGTGGGCCTAATTCTTAAGAACATGTGTTTCATATTAATAGGTCACAAGTTCAAATCCAGAGGGTGGTTAGGGTATATACATCTTCGTAGGGTATTTAAATTGCTACATGGATGGGGTCCCCCACAAAGAAGGGGGTCTCATACACCAATTTGGTGTCTGGCATGACTTTAAAATTAGATGTCGATGATGATGATGATTAACATGAAAATATCCATGACCTTAAAATCAGATGATGGTGATGATGACGATGACGACGATTATTATTATTATTAACATGAAAATATCACATTAATCATTAAAATGATTTTAAAAAAATCCAAACTTCATTTTTTTAATGGATCACATTATTTTAAAACCTCCCAAAAACAATTATTATTAACATGAAAATATCATATTGATCGTTAAAATGGTTAAAATATAATATGAACTTCATTTTTTTTCAAGGGAACATTATTTTAAATCCTCCCCAAAACAATTTTCCTAAATGCATGGTGTCATGACTAAAACTAATAGTAACCTTAAAATTAGATGACGATGACCACAATAATGATTATTATTAAATTGAAAATATCATATTAATCGATTAAAAAAAAATTCCAAACTTTACTTTTTTTTATGGGACCCATTATTTTAAAACTTCCCAAAAACAATTATTATTAAGATGAAAATATCACATTGATCATTAAAATGATTAAAAAAATAATTCAATCTTCACTTTTTTTAAATGTGACACATTATTTTAAAACCTCCCAAAAAAACTTTCCTAAACTCCATCATGCCATGACTAAAACTAATAGTTTAACAAAATCAATAAAATTGTTTGAACCATCCCAATATAATTATCATAATAAATCATTGGGCACTTTATTCTAAAACCTCTGAAAAACAAATTTGCTAAACTCCATCATTCCATGACTAAAACTAATAGTTTAACAGAGTCAATAAAATTGTTTGAACCATCCCAAAATAATTTTGATAAATCATTGTTTCTCGTTGACCTTGATTATGGGGCTAAATTTGGTATGGATATACTTTACTAGACTCCATCATTCCAAGACTAAAACTAATAGTTTAACAAAATCAATAAAATTCAATAAAATTGTTTGAACAATCCAAAAATAATTTTGATAAATCATTGTTTCCCATTGACCTGATTATGAGGCTAAATTTGGTAAGGATATTGGGATAACAATCTTAACATTATGAAATTATGTTTGATTATGTATTTGACTCCCAAATCTCTTAATTTATAACCATAACACTCAAACCAACCCATGAAATTTTCGTAACCAAACCTTACACTTTATCCCAAAAAAAAAATAAGAAAACAAAACTTCCAAAGTGACTTCTTAAGACACCTCATACCCAAAATCTCCGAGCTCAACGGTTGCACACGAAAGTTGTTGGCTTTAAAGCTAGGTCCCCCATTTTTAATTGAAACCCATGAACCTAAAAGTAAATAAATAATTGTCATAAATAATGTACCAGAGAAGCTTTTTTTGTCTCTATGCTAGCCACCAAGACTTCTACTCAAAAAGTTGTTCAAGCCCGGGTTAAAGAACAAATGAATTGACACTTCAAAAACAAAGAGGTTGATGGAAGATTGAAAACCATTGTTGCAACAAGCCCATAACACCTGCATGTCTCACACCAGACTAGAAAATTATAGCAACTAATAAATTTTGAACCAAAGGTTGGTTATACGCATCGATCCCATTGTTTGAAAGTTGTCGATGAGTAGAAGACAAGACTACTAAGTATGGATATAATTTTGGCCAAAAAGCAGGTTGGCACTGTGAGAAATTACATGAAAAAATTGCTACAAAATTTTCATTTATTGCACTTTAAGAATAAATTTCTTAAATTTCATATATCACAGAAAAAATTGTAATTGCATCTAACCTCTTCCTCATGTTCTTTCATTCGCATCAATTGTGATTTTCCCTCTCAAATATGATTATCTGATCACAGATCAAACATAATGATTCTGCATCACATATTTAATAGAACCCACTATTGTTTACGTCATCCACAATTCCTACAACACACATGATAGAAATAAAATGTTCCTTATGACACTACATTAACTTTGCACAAATATAGCATTGCACACATCTAGAGAATTTCATTAGAAATAATTTGAGGGACAAGTTCATAATTTGTGGTCTTAATTATGATGTATATGAACAATAAATATGGCATTACTCATCTCGCATAGAACAACATACATTCCTGAAAAAGCAATTAATAAATATTAAATGCAATACAACCCCCAACTTCCTACACCCACAATTGATTTCATGATCCAACTTCACCGGCATATCAGCCCCCGACTATATTGTTCATGTATTTGCAATGCTTCCTCACAAACCAACATCTGATATATGCACCTATTGTTCTCCCACATCAAAGCACTACTCATGCCTCAACATATGTTTTGAAATAAATACTAAGTAGATATGTTAATGCACATAGCTACCACCTTTGAAATAATAAGTGAAAGATGAAATCCAATCATATGGCAGGATTTTTTTTTTCTTATTTTTTTATAAAAAAAAAATATTATGAACAATTTACTATGTTACACTTTGCAAAAAAAAGGAAATTTAAATTCAATGCAGAAACTAATATCTATTCAACGCAAAATCAAATGCTATAATCCCTCCGACAGGGACTAATAAGACTCTTGTATATATGTATGTTTAGTGTTTTGATTTTAATATGATTAGAATGTTTCCTCTATTATTTTTTTTCTCGATGAATGTTTATTTTTCAATTTATATGTTCAAGTTGATAATTTTTATAATTAACAAGAGTATCTCTTTTTAAGAAACTTGATATTTTTCCAATTAATAATAAAACTATCAATTGCGAAAAAGTATCAATGTTTTCAAAAGAAATATTCAAATTTGAATATTAAGAACAAAACTTTAAATTGAAAATGTAGCTCTAGTTGTTCCATATTCAACCAAGTTGTTTTCTTGTGAATTTTACTAGAGTAAAATTGTATACTTAGCAATGAAATCCAAGGTGGTCAAGGGAAGTGATGGTTCTCACTATTAGAGATGACATGCTTGGTTGATCATTGTATCCAAAATATGCTCTTCTTCCCATTGTAATGCATTTGTATTGATGTTCAATGAAGATCTCGACCCTGTAATAGTGAAGACCGAAAGGCTAGAATCAATTCAATCTCTATTTGGTCGAAATAATATGTATAGTGTTGGGTGCAAACCTAACATGGAGAAAAGGTCTATTTTTTGGGAGATGAGGCCAATTTTGGAGAAGAAAAACTGAAGGAAAAGAAAAATGTGTGAGGAAAAGATGCATGTAAAGGAGGAAAGCATGCAAGGTGTGCATGCAGGAAAACCTAACCACGTTAGGGTTAGGGTTTTTGTAAGAGGTTATAATGACTGATAATATGAAAATTAATATTAATAAGTACCTTGGATGTCTAGGTCAGAGGTTAGATAATGTTGGGGGATGTTAGAGAATACCGTTTTTCTTGGCTAGGAGAAGGATTGTAAGATATGATACCTTTTTGTAAGATTTTGAGTTGTAGGAGAGTTAATTAGCTAGATCTCGAGGGCTAGATCCCAGGTTGTGGAGCCTGGTACGATCTAGTCTGCCTCACAGAGGTTTTGGATGTTGTTTTGTGAATGTATAGTCAGAATTGTAGTGCGCACAATGTCGTATCTTGCAGAAATATAAATAAAAGAGCGAGAGAAGATAGATTTTTGTGGACGTATCCCAAGAGGGGGTGAGCCATGGTAAAACGTGTGTTATGTGTGTTTTTTTTGCATATTTACTTTATGTCAGTAGTTACACTACGAATGGATGAATGAATGCTTTTGTTACATCTATTATAATGCATACATAGGAGTAACATATGAATGAATATTAGAATAATAAAAGGAACAACTAGATCAAGGCCTTAGAGGATAAGTTTCAATCTCAGATCCCCACTCTTTCCTAGACTGAAAGAATATGAGCATTGCAGTCACCCATAGAACTATCTTGGGTGACACTGCACATTACATTTTGAATGTTGTTTTTCCTTATGGTTTACTAAGAGGGTCGATGGTTTTAGATGGTTTTGTTGGAAACCTGTTAGATCTGAACCTGGGTCATCCTAGAAGTAGATAGAAAGAGTTATAACAAAAAATGGTTTCGTTGTCGACTGAAACTGCATGGGATTGAGTGAGAGGGATCCGTGAAAGAATCATGAAAAGAATGAAGGTATAAAAAGGAATATTCAGAATGTGGAACGCAATGAAGGTGGAAATCAAAATATGGTTGAAAACAAAGGAGCTTGAATTTTCATAGAAGGATAACACAAACCCTAAGTTAACACCGTGCAAATATCTGGACAAGTATGTGTTTAGTGAGCTACATGAGGTAATTTTCTGTGATTTCCCGCATGTGTTGTAGGAGTGACTATTGAGGTTGAAATACAACCACCCTACAAATAAAATCATACATATCGAGTGGAATCATGTGGAGATCATGCAGTTACAACTAGTTAACAAAAAATTCACGCACGCAATAGATTTCTGGTTAGACAATATTGTTGCAGGGAAAATTTGTAGTAGATACCGGGAAGTATTACAATGTAGTAGAGAAAGAGTTTTTGAAGGGACCCAGAGGTAGGTATATCATATCGTTGCATACTCCAATAAATATCTTATTGTATAACAAAGTTGTAATGATTATGGCATCAAACAACTAAAAATTCCCTGCATACATGGGGGAAGGGGGAAAGCACTAACAAGAGATGGAGGAATGGAGGGAGAGATGGATAAGGGAAATAAATAAGAGGCCATGGACCCAATCATGATGGAGGAATATCAAATAAATAAGATAATGGAAACAACTGGAAATATGCACAGTTGAGTACCCTACCAATATAAGATGAAGAATAAGAAGAGATCCATAGCAGATAGAGAGGGCTTGGCAAGTGATGAAGAAGAGGTAGAAGATCTCTGGGATGTTGATAATATTGAGGAATTCCAATGCACAGCATGTGAAAGGAAGACAACAGGTCCAAGGGCATGAATAAAAGGAAAAATCCTATCCATGTCAGTGTTAGTGTGAAACCCATAACCCCATGTGTGACTAATACACTGAAAATAACACCATCATTTAGAAAATTGAATTTTAGTGGATGAAACACACAAGGAAGTACATCTAAATAATGAACAAGAACTGGAGGATCCAGTTCAGGAAGTAGTAGTCAAGTATCTACACCACATGAAGGTATTAGTTCATCACAATTCAACATGGTAGGACATGATCCCACCATCAGGTTACCAAAATTTAGGGGAGAAGCATTAGAGGATCCCAAAAAGAACTTATTCATATGTGAGAAGATATAGGAAACAATTTATATTACAAATGAGGATAAAAAAATTGTGTAGTTATGTATCTTGCTAAGATACCACGCACTCGATTGATACAATATTTTAGTTGCAAACAATCCACCAGGAACAATAGAGACTATTGCAGATGTGAAGAAGTTGTTGATAAATGAATTTTAGAAGCCTAGCTCAGAAGATTAGTACATGAATGAGATGATTTAAATTAGGTGGAAGCTAAGTGAGTCTATTTGGGATATTTATTAGAGGTTCAAACAGTTGAAGGGTAAATTGAAGTATGTCATAACTGACATGTAGCAGAGACATCTATTTGTGAATTCACTACTACCGCATCTGAAATACCTTTTGGCGTAGCAGAAGTTTCAAAATCAGGTAGAGGCTCTGCAAGAATCCTTATAGCTGGAAGAGAACTAATATCAAAAGACATATCCAATGATAGAGGAACTAAAGGAGGATCTAAATAACCTCACATTTCAACTGAACCAGAATAAGTGTAAGTAGAAAAGAGATGTTATTTGGTGTACCATATGCAGGACAAAAGGACACCACAAGAATGAGTGCCCAAATTTCACACAATATATGGAAACAATTCTACCAAACCCATTTCCAATAGGAGGACCATGGTGCGAAATATGTAAAACAAATGGCCATGATCCATATCATTGTCCAATGATGCAGAAGTATCAAACAATACCCAAGAATTCATACTGCAGTTTTTGCAAATTAGTGGCTCATGATGACAAAGATTGTAGTACAATGGACGTGATGAGGGAAAGAACTTTGGATATGTATAAGATGCAGGAAAAAATGATGACAGGTAAAACTACACCACCATTTAACCAAGTACCATCTCCATATAATAATGCGCAACAACAACACAACACTGTGCAACCTTAGTATAACAATGCGCAGCCACAATATAACCCCAAGTAGTATAATCAGGTTNNGAGGATTTGGAAGAGGCATAAGTCCATTAGTGTGCCACAATTTCCAACAAAAATGACATTATGTAAGGGAATTTCAGCTTCCACTTATGACATGTATGTATTGTCACACAACAGACCATGATACAGAGGAATGCCCAACACTTTTGGGGAAGATTCAAGAAAAAAGGAACCAAAACAATCAAAATGTTTAGTGTATTTATGCAGAAGCCATATATGATGGGAGGAACATCAACATAGTCACACGTGAAGGAGCTAAGACAAGAGATGATGCAGTAAGACCAAATTCAGTGCAACAATAATGGGAGAAGAAGAATACTGAACGACATACACAGTTTGATGCGCAAAACAAAAAGGAGACATTCAAGGAGGCCAGAAAAGAGTTCTTTAAACAAGTTGTTGTGTCTACATCAGCTATGCAACATACTCAAAACATACCAATGTACAATATTCCTTTTTCAATGGATCACACCATCGAAGCACCCTCTTCAGTACAAGTAAGAACCATAAAGACTTTTTGCAATCCTTTCTGAAACTACTGAATGATACATCATCTATTAAATTTTTGAAAAATATGTTTTAAATATGTAACACAGAGGATGAGGGGAAGTTAGAGTAGAAGATAGTCAATCACCTCCATTCAGGAAGGAGGACAAGTAGGGAATTCATATTGAATGCTAACATTTAGGATTTCAATATGGAAGACATTATATTGGACTTAGGCTCCGAGGTCAACGTTTTACCTAAGAATACATGGCAATGTATGTGATATTCCACATTAGGCTACTCACATGTCCAACTAAAGCTAGAAAACCAAAACAGAGTTCTGCCAATTGGAAGGCTAAAAGGAGTGATAGTAGATCTGGATGGAGTGCACACTAAGGCAGACTTTGAGGTGATAGAAATAATGTATATCATAACACCTTATCCATCATTTCTTGGAATGGATTCAGAATTTTATAACTAGGAAATCGTTAACTTGAAGACAAGGAATATGAAACTTGAATAAGGAGAATACAAAGTCATTGTGCCACTAGATCCATCAGAAGGAGAAAGGTTTGTAGAGCCCACTTTCTTAGATCTGGAGGAAATCAACCAGTTATACAAAACCATTTTGTTAACCCAACTATAGATGGGGTACTCAACTAGAGGAGAATCACATCATGTGTGTCTGACTCATATACATATTTGGAGAATTGGCAAGATAGATTACATGAAGTGTTTACAAGAAGGTGCACAAGAATAGACCGTGTAGTAAGATGGGTGGGTACCGAGATAAAAGGACGTCCTAATTTTCATGGCATAAATGACTTAGAAGAATTCCTATCAAGATACAAAGATGAAGTGTTAGAGAACCAAAGGCTCTTATCCCTGGACATTGCACTCAAGTAAACACATGCAATATGGTGGGGTGCACACAAAGAAACAATTAAGGACTGCTACCAATGTAAGGGACTACTACACATTATATTCGACGTAGAGAAAGGGAGAAATAAGATGAAGATATATGATGGTCAAGGAACACCAAAAAAACATTTGGAGAAATGGAGAACACTATGGAGGATGAAACCACCATAGGAATGGCCTCATCACTTCATCCACACATTGGAAGGAATTCCAGAAAAATGGTATGTAGACTAGGAACTGCATAGAGGCACTGCAGAATGGACACCATTACAACATAATTTTATAGCAACCTTCTCATTTGAAAATTAGAACCCCAAAATGGATTCAACACTTGAACATATAAGAGGTGTGATATATGCTGGCCCTTGACAAATGTTTAGGAGATCCTTGGTCAAGTTGACCTATTTTGGGACTTCGACAGCCTCTTAAAGGAGGAGTGCAAGACAAAGCAGAGATCACGGGATCTCGAACCCTTTTTGGGTCCTTTTTTGGGATTTGGGGATATGTAATCAGAATGGGATGTCATCCCATGGGTTTACCCATGTTTAGGCCTATTTTGTATGTATAAATAGAAGGCTAGGCAATGTAAGAAGTAGTTGAATAGTGCACAAGTGTTGGGCAAATTAGCTAAATGCTAAGAGTGGGATCTGTGTGATCAAGAAGTGTAAGGCTTCGTGCATACTATGTGAGACTTGTAGAGCTAAGTGAAAGTCATTCTAAGAGACTGTGGAGGGATTTGTGTTGTAACGCAAGGAAGAAGGATCTAGGAAGCTGCACAGATCTTTTGTCCTATGTGGAGTAAGGTTTTGAGGCTTTGTGCATGTAACCTCTTGAAGAAGCTAATAAATAAGAAGAGTTGGTGGACATAGCCCCGGGGCGGGGGTGAACCACGTAAATAATTTTTTATTTTGCTCTGTGCGATGTTCTGATGTGTTTATGTGTTATGTGCTAAAGTGCTTTGATATAGATAGATATATTTGTTTATGCTTTGTGCTTATGATGAATCTGGATGGTAGATCTAACATCTGTGAACTTTCTTAGTTCTTGAATCTGCTATATCTAATCTAATTCCTTTGTTAAGTGCTTATATCCCTCAGATCAGGGTGAATGTTGCACTACTCTATTTTCTCTGCGGAGTAGATATTGGTTAGATAATGATGAACTAACTTCACTAGGTCCTCTATGAAGTGTTATAATCACAAATATGTGTCCTAGCTAAGGTTGAGACACCTGATTCCTGCAACCACCCCTGCATCTACCTTGGGTGAGACTTCATCTGCTTCGCATGTGTTGCCAAAAGGACCGGTAGTTAGGGTTTTGTTGGTGCATTGTTGTAGGGTTGAACCATGGGTCTACCCTAGTGCCAACAAATGGTTCTATTGTCAGGACCTGAAACTGTGATTGTTGGGAACTGAGAAAGAAGAAGCGTTGTACAAAGATTCGATCTAAAACTGTGGAATCTCTCTGCATAGATATGTTTCCCTAGTGCACAACATTATACTAGACTTTTGAAGCTCTGTGCCAAGAAAAGAGGTAATATTTGAAAGCTATGTGCTCTGATAAAGGTAAGAATAGTGAAAAAGTTCTAGATCTGGAAGATTTGTACTCTGTAAAAGTAAGATAAGTGTAAATTTTTGTTTCTAGAATATGGAGCTAGGTATATTTAATAGATTTTGTCCTAGCTTGAAAACTAGGGCACTAATAAATGAAAGAAGGTTTGATATGAATAGATCTGATAAGAATAGTCAAAGATATGTTATACTTATGCATAGAAAAAATGCTTGGAAGAACAAATGGGTGCAGGATCCTATAAAAAAATTGTTGTAGGTTAGCTCCTATGATATTATTGTGTAGAATAGCAGAAGTTAGGGATCATTTAAAATAAAGAGAGGATTAACCCTCTGTTACAGTTGCAGAAGACCGGGACATCTTTCTAAGGAATGCCATGGAAGAATACCTAGTTTTCTTTGTTGCAAAGCTATGGACCATGAAGTATTGGATTGTCCTAGAATGATTTCTAAGCTTGAATAAATGAACATGAGACAAGATAACCCTAAGGCATATCTAGAAAGTAAGATCATGGTAGAACCCCAGAAAGAATCAGAAAAAGTATTGCTACACATGAAAGAAACCGTGAATGACCACCGACATGTCAGGCTATCAGATATCTTCGAAGAAAAAGAGTGCATTGATAAAAAAAATAGGAGACTTTGACATTGACTATTCCTAGATCAAGAAACACAGGTGAATATCATGACAAAAAGAACTTGGGAACTTTTAGGGAAGCCTGATATGACTCCTTCCTTGGGAGGAAGAGGGATATTTAGAGGAAAGTTGATAAACCTGTGTGGGAGGCTCGTTTAGATACCTATGAATGAAAATGGAACATGTACAAAGGAATATTTTGAGATTATTAAATTTACTGAGGAAAGCTCCCCATTTACCATGTTACTAGGAAAATATTGGATTGAAAGAGATCAGGCTAGGAGGAAAGAAGAAGAAGTAGTTTTGGAGCAGAGGAAACAAGGGTTAAAAGATTTCATGACTAGAAGGATAACACAGTTGATTGAATAATAGAAGAACATATTGCATCCATCTAACAACAACAACATAGACATCGAATTTGCAAGAACTATGGAGGACCCACGTAAGATTGAAGTACCTATATCAGATAAAGAAATAATAGTACCCTTGAAAGAATCTCAACAACGTGAAGTAACTATGTCAAAAGAAGATAATAATTAGAATGGAAAAAGGCATACCGAGACAAAGCCTACTGGGAAGAAGGCTAGAAACCTAAGTGAGAAGAGTGCTAAGATCGAAAATTTGCAGAATGTCCCAGAGGGAACCTCGCAGAAGGAAAAATTCCAAAATTGGAGCTTCGTCGGGATATCAGAACAACGCCACATGGCACTTCACCATAACGAAGCAATATAGCCATTGGGGATATTATAACTGTTCGATCGATGCTCCGAATGGATAGAAAGTTATTTATGGATAGACAACTCAACATCTGACCATTGGGACTGCACCATAACGAATGGAATAGAGTTAATGAAGGCCTCATACCCATTGCAAGTGAATTGTTTCCAATTTACCTATTTATCCCATCGTGCCATGCACCGAGAACACTTTTTCCAATCATGAGTTTGAGCCCACAGACTAAGTTGATTTTGCACCATGAATGGAGTAACCAGTGGTTTGGGTTGAGTGTTGTGGATTTCTGATTGATGAAATCCTGATACAATGAGGGCCATTGGATCGAGTGAGGAACATATTCATTGATCTCCTCGAAGGCACAATTTCAGAGTCGAGGATATGTAGAGGGAGAGAAATGGATGTTCGCTATTCTCTCAAGTTTCAAAAGCCAAAGACTCATGCGAATAGGTGCCAGGGACCCACTCTGTAAGTGGAGTAAACAGAGGTGATATGTGGAATACAACCATCTCTTTGGATGGAGTCAACCTTCATTGACATATTGTGTTTCAGGGATTCACAAGAGAAGAGCATGAGAGGTTGGCACTCCAACTCGTGAAGTCGCGAGTCGCGAAAGCTGCTTGCGTTAAGACTTGGCTATGGTCATATTGGAAATGGGACTAAAGAGGGGGCTTACACCTTAATCCCCTTCACAATTTCATGTTTTGGCTATTTCCAAGAGCTATGGAATTGCAATTCAAAGTGCCCAACTCACGAGACTCAAAATCCTTTGCGAGTTTAAACAAGTATTTCAATTAACCCTTGTCTTGGTTTAGAAAAGATCCTGCATGGATCTTAGCGTGAGGGCAGGAGGTCTACACCAGTTGTAGTATCAGAGCCCAAAACAAATTATTTTCTTTCTACAATAGAGAGGAAAAGAGGAATTTTACAACCATGTCGTCGAAAAGAAGAGAAAGGCCCATACCTAATCTAGCAGTGGAAAGAGAAATGCATGAATTACATGCTAGACTTGATGCTATGGAGACAACATAGAGGTGAATAGTTGATGCAAGGGATATCAATGAAGCTGAAAGTGAAAATGAAGATGAGAACAAAGGAGAATAAGTTGCAGTCAAAGATGTTGCAGAAGAATGCCTATTTAGGGTTGTTGCAAGGATAGGTGCTAGGAAAAAAATGGAAATTCCAATGTACGAAGGAAACCTAGATGTTGAAGAGCTTCTATATTGGATTAGAGCTCTAGACAAACACTTCAACTATGAGAATGTTGAGGAACACAAGAAATTAAAACATGCCATTAGTAGACTTAAAGGGCATGCAACACTGTGGTGGGATGAATTGCAGGCTGAAAAACGTTGCAAGGACAAGCAAAAAATCAAGAGTTGGGATAAAATGGTTGAAAAAATGAAAGCCAAGTTTTTACTAGGGATTATCAAATAAATTTGTTTCGGAGGATGCAAAATTTGAGACAGAAGCTTATGTCAGTGAAAGAATACACTGAAGAGTTCTATAGGATAAACATCACAGTAGGTCATCAAGAAAGCGATGATGAGAAAGTTTCTAGGCATATGAATGGTCTATGATATGAAATTCAATATGAGATGAGCATGATAACCATCTGAACCATAGAATATGCTTATCATATGGCTCTAAAAGTTGAAGAGAAGTTGAGCCGAAATCAAGGTCAAAGAGACCAAGGTAGAATTCAAAGCAGAGGCAAGACAATTGCCCAGGATAGAAATCAGAAGCCTAAAGAAGAGGGGAAGAAACCTCAAACTCAATCTGAGAGAGGAGGAAGATCACAGGGGAGGAAGTATGCTGATAGAAATACTTTTCCTCGAGCCAGAGGAAGAGGAAGAGGTAGAGGAGGTGAAGTGAGATTTTTTGTCTGTGGAAAAATCGGACATAAATCCTATGAGTGTCCAGATAGAAAGAAATATGGTGGTGAAACTCACATTGCTGAAGCTCGAGGACAGAATATTGAGGCAGAGGATGCTGAGGGTGGAAGATCTTTGATGATGCAGAAAGTTCTCTTGAAACCGGAAAAGGAGCCAGAGAACCCAACCCAAAGAAACAGTTTGTTTCAGACTGCTTGCAAAAGCAAAGATAGGGTATGCAAGGTCATAATGGACAATTATAGCATAGATAATCTTGTATCCACGAAAATGGTAGAAAAGATGGAGATGGAGACTATTGCGCATCCAAGCCCATATAAATTTTTGTGGCTACAAAAAGGACATCAGGTAAATGTCACTAAACAATGTTTAGTTGAATTTAAAATAGGAGGGTATAAAGATGAAATACTCTGTGATGTTATTCCCATGGATGTTTGTCATCTATTGTTGGGGAGACCATGGCAATATGACAGAAATGTGATTCATGATGGGAGGAAGAACACATATACCCTAGAGAAGAATGGGAGAACTCACATGTTGCTTCCAATCAAAGACAAGGAGGTGAAACCTGAAGTAAGAAACACTGTACTTCTCATGAGTGGGAAGGAACTTCTTACAGAGGTTAAGAAGAAGGAGGAACCGCAATTCATTGTGGCCAGGAAGCCTAAAATTGTTTTAACCAGTACAAGGGTAGATGATTTACCAGAATAGGTTCAGAAACTGTTGGAAGAGTTTGCTGACATAGTAGTGGACGAACTACCTCGCTTGTTTCCACCGATCAGAAGTGTGAGTCATCATATTGATCTCATACCTGGAGCTAGTTTACCAAAAAAAGAAGCGTACAGATTGACGCCGTAGGAGAATGAAGAAGTCAAGAGACAGGTCTAGGATTTAATGGACAAGGGGTTGGTGAGAGAAATCTTGAGTCCATGTGTTGTTCTGACAGTGCTCAGTCCGAAGAAAGACGGAGGCTGGAGGATGTATATTTACTTGAGGGCAATCAACAAGATAACCATCAGGTACAGATTTCCATTGCCAAGAATGGATGATTTTATGGATTGCTTGAGTGGGGCCAAATTTTTTTTGAAGACTGATTTGAAAAGTGGATATCATCAGATTCGTATGAGAGAAGGTGATGAATGGAAGACAACCTTCAAGACTAACGAAGGGTTGTATGAATGGCTTGTCATGCCATTTGGCTTAACGAATGCACCAAGTACCTTCATGAGGTTGATGAATGAAGTCCTAAATGATTTCATTGAAATTTTTTTCATTGTGTATCTTGATGACATACTGATTTTCATTAAAACAGAGGCAGAACATCTGAAACATTTGACTACAGTAATGAGGAGGCTACAGCAAGAGAAGCTGCTGATAAACATGAAGAAATCCTCATTCATGAAGACAGAGCTCATTTATTTGGGGTTTTTCATTTCTGCAGATAAGTTGAGGATGGATCCAGATAAGGTGGAGGTAATTAAGAATTGGCCATCACCAAAGAGTATATTTGAGGTGAGAAGTTTTCATGGATTGACTAGTTTCTACAGAAAGTTCATCTGGAATTTTAGGGGAATTAGTGCACCGATGATGGACACAGTGAAGAAGAGACACAAGTCTTTTCACTGGACATAAGAGGCTGGGAAAAGCTTCAATTTGTTGAAAAGGAAAATCACAGAACAACCAATTTTGGTGTTACCAGATTTTAAAAAGACATTTCAAGTAAAATGTGATGCAAGTGGATTTGAAATAGGTGCAGTCTTGAGCCAAGAAGATAGGCCGATAGCATACTTCAGTGAGAATCTGAATGAAGCCAAAGTGAAATACTCCACGTATGACAAAGAGTTCTATGCTATTATTCAGGCATTGAAGAAATGGAGACATTACTTAATCCCAAAGGAGTTTGTCTTATATAGTGACAATCATTCTTTGCAATTTGTGACTCAACAGGAGAAGTTGAATCAAAGACATGTTAAATGGGTTGAATACATGTAGAACTTTACTTTTTAAACTAAGCATATTTCTGGAACTGCTAAAAAAGTTGTTGATGCTTTGAGCAGGAAATGTTTGTTGTTGCAGGAGTTCAGAGTCAAAACACTGGGTTTTGATGATCTTAGGGACATATACAGAGATGATCTAGATTTTAAGGAGGTGTATGAAGCAGCTGAGAATCCAATTCTCAGGGACAGAAGCAAATGGACAAAATACATGATCCAGGAAGGATTATTGTTTAAGGGTAATCAGTTATGTATTCCAAATTGCTCCATGAGGGAGAATTTGTTGAAGGAGAAACATAGTGGAGGATTGGCCGGACATTTCGGTCATGAAAAGACATTCTTAAAGTTAAACGAGTCATATTTTTGGCCAGGAATGAGAGAAGACGTCAAAAGATTCGTGGATAGATGTAGAATTTGTTGGCATTCAAAAGGAAAGAGGCATAATGCAGGCTTTTATCAACCGTTACCCATACCTGAGAGGCCGTGGGATGCGGTAAGCATGGACTTCATATTGGGGTTGCCAAGAACACAAAGAGGGTTTGACTCAATATTTGTGGTGGTGGAAATATTTTCTAAGATGGAACATTTCATACCGTGTCAGAAAACCAGTGACGCAACTCACATTACAAATCTGTTTTTCAAAGAAGTCATTCAACTTCATAGCTTACCAAGGAGCATAGTTTCGGATCGAGACACCAAGTTTGTGGGACACTTCTAGAGAACCTTATGGAAAAATATAGGAACGAACTTGTCGTTCAGTTCAACTTATCATCCTAAGACGGATGGACAGACAGAAGTTGTGAACAGAAGTTTGGGAGACTTGATGAGGAGCTTGGTGACAGAACACCACAGTCAGTGGGACAATATTTTGCCACATGTGGAATTTTCTTACAATGATTCAATCAACAGAAGCACAGGGCAGAGTCAATTCTAGATTGTTTATGGGATGCAGCCAAGAGGAGTTTCAGAATTGAGAGATTCGAAACAGAATGCAACTAGGAGTGCTAGTGCAGAGGATTTCACAGAGGCAATGAAGGAACTTCACAGCTAGGTGAAGGACTGATTGCAGGACTCAAGCCAATAGTATAAGCACAGAGTAGATAAACACAGGAGACAACTTCAGTTTGAGCTTGGTGATTTGATTTTGGCACATCTGAGAAAGGAAAGGTTCTCGAAGGGGACATATAACAAACTGAAGATGAAGAAGATCGAACCATGTAAGGTCTTGAAGAAATTTGGGGCAAACGCTTATGAGATTGAATTACCCGATGGGATCGGAATTTCTTCGATATTCAATGTCTCAGATTTGTACCCATACAAAGCTGGAGCAGAGAGTGAACAACCAGAGGTTCAGTGGACAAAACAGATTCCAGTTGCAGAGAAGCCACAGATGGAAAGCATACTGGACAAAAGAGTTAGCAAGAGGACAAGGAGAAAAGAGTACTTTGAATACTTGGTCAAGTGGAAGGGACATCCAGTTGAATATGCCAGTTGGGAAAATGAAGCAGAGGTCCAGAAGCATGGACAAACCGTGCGAGAGCTCATGGACAAGAGCCTAGGAAAATTTTCAAGCGAGGGAGTATGATGCAGGAGCATCGCCAACAACAAGCGCCAACGCATTTTGGCACATGATGAATTGTTTGAAATGTTTTGAAGTTGGATGTGCCAAACTTAAATGTAAAAATTAAGAAAGGGCGTACTGGTAGATTGTAATCAGACCTTGAGTGTCCCTCTCTTGTCTAAAGGACTAAGAGGAATTTATGCTAGTAAATGTAGGTAGGTAGCTTTGAATTCCTAGATTAGACAGTTTTTAGGAGCTGGAGGGAAACGAGATATAGACACCCTCATTGTATAGTTGTAAGATTATGATGAGAAGAGAGCATAGGAGAGAAGAAGCAGAGAGTTGTGTAGAGTTAACCCCATGTACAGAAGTTCTGGATTAATAAAAAGATCTTTAGTTCAAACTCAGGGTGTTAAAATTTCTTTTTGTGTTGTACATGCTGATGGATATATGTTTGTTTACCCTCTATTATGCATTTTCTTTGATGCATGAATGTATGATTTCATATTGAATGTCTGAAATTTGAAGAGAGGGAGAGTAAAGAATGAGTTTCAATTGTTTCTCTGTCTGAGCAAGAGTTTTCCTACAAAGAGTGAAGTGAAATTGTCCGCAAGGTGTGCGTTGACAGAAGTCAGAGTTCGTCTCTGCAAGCTCAGGAGAGGTAACCTTGTTCTCATTCTCGCAGAAGTGCAAGTTGAGCACAGGAGCCGTGCAAGGAGAGCGCAGGCTGAGCGAAGTCTTAGAGTTACAACCTGAGCGAAACTTTTGAAAGACTGTTGTCGTAGAGAGTGCGCAGAGTCGAAGAGTTAAAATACTCAGAAGTGTTTGATGAATTGCCACAAGGAGTGCG
Source organism: Picea abies (assembly GCA_900067695.1). NCBI lineage: Eukaryota > Viridiplantae > Streptophyta > Pinopsida > Pinales > Pinaceae > Picea > Picea abies. Next base: position 40,294 of record CBVK0110082650.1, read on the forward strand.
TGTAGGAGTCCTTTTGAAGACTCTAGGTTGTGGTAAAATCTTAGAAGAGGTAGTGCCTTGAATTGTTAGAAGGAGGCACAACAAAGGTGTTTTGCAGGAGGACAAGTTCCGTAAGAGAACACTTTGTTCATTTCAAAAGAATCGTCAAGGAGGAAATTGATGGTCAGAATTCTCTGTGGAAAATTCACGAAGTCCCGGAAGTCGTTAGATCTTGCAGAGAATCAAGAAGGTTATGGTGAGTGTTTTTCTAAGTGCAAGCTCAGGAGAAATAGGGCCGTTGGATCGCCCGTGGATACTCATTTCGACATTTGGAGGTTCGAAGGTGCAGAAGAATCCGACAGCACAGAGTGGACAGGTGGCGTACTTGTCGACACGGAGGTCAAACCTTTGATGATCATTTTGGGGTTTCGTGAGTTGGAGAACCGAAAGTCTTGTAGCGAGATTCGTGAAATCGTGAAAGGCGAAGTCCTAAAATAGCGAGAAAATATGAGCCGTCCGATTGGAAGGACACGTGTCACGAGATCCTCTCTATCGGGGATTTGGACATTGGAGGTTAGAGGGGGAAGTCCTTTGACTTTGCGAGTGGTGAAGTCATGAGAAGATCGGGACCGTCCATCAGAGGAGGACAGGTGGCAAAAATCTAGGGATCTCGCGAACTCGGAGGTTCGCAAGGTGAGAGCCCAAAGATTGGGTGCTCCAAGTCACAAGTGGAGAAATCGTGAGGAGCATAGACAACTGTTGGATCTAGAGAACAGAAGGACTGTTGGATCAGTAACCCCATTTCCTATCGCGCATTCGGGGGTTCGGAGGTTGAGAGGGGTCACTTTCGACATCAGAAGTCGCGAAGTGCCGAGAGCCGAGGTACAAATGAAATACGTGGCAGAACCACAAGGTGGGCCCGGGAACATCGACAGGTGGACACGCGTCGTCTGGAGGAGGGAGTCAATGCTCCATTGACTTCTCACATCTCAAGGATTCGTGAGATAAGAGGACGTGAGCTCAATCCTTTAGCTCGCGAAGTCGCGAGTAGCGAGAAAGAGAGGAGAAAAGTCAACCTTGCCTCTCGGGGGTTCGTGAAAGGAAGGGGCAAAGGTTAGACGTTGAAACTCACGAAGCGAAAAATAATGAGAGGTGCTAGCGCTCAGCCTAGCCGACGGTCACGCAAGGAGGGCGCTGACAAAGGAAGAGTTGTACCCATTTCGCGATCTCAGGTATCACGAGATTGGAGAGGAAGAGTCGGGAGTCACGACTCGCGAACTTACGAGTGCGAGTTGTGAAAAAGGGCCTATGGATCGATTTGAAAGTAGATTCTAGCAGGGAATCTGAAAGAGCCAATCCGGCTCGAAGAGGTTAAGAATGATTCTGTGAGCAGATCTCGGCCTGAGGGCCAATAGGTCTGCGTCAATAAATAGGTTCAATTAAAATAGAAACTAGACGGTTGGCCATCATACCTTCCATCTCCACCATTGAAGCTTGGTGGTCAGCTTGTTTATTATCCAAGGCTACATAAATACGTGGCATGCTCCTAGCCACATCGTTGACTGTGGTAGCTTCTTGGATATTTTAGACTCTCCTACTGTTCTATTTTCTGTGTGGACAATCCCTCATCAAATGTTCTTCTCCACAACCCCAAAATTTCAAGGGTTCTTTCTTTGGGTTATCGGTCTTTCCTAGGGTTGCTCCAAAAGGTTTATTTCCACTCTGGGAGAGGAACTTTTTATGATACTTTTATCCATAATTTTGGTCGTTATGCTGATGTAATAATGATGGAGAACTCAGGCTCTTCATTGGAACTCTTTCCTGAGAAAAGTTACCTTTGTCTCTTTCCAAAAATCATATTTTTAAGGGAGGTTCGCAGGCTACCCATATATTTGCCTGCAAGAATGCATGATTCTCGCAGGCTGCATTAAGCTAGGGTGCGAGAAGTTCACACTGTACCTAACTACTAGGGTGAAAACATATTCTAAAGGAAGGAAAAAGTTGAATTCTTGAACCTTCTAGAAGGGAATCTTCTAGAAGGATGAGATGGCATTTGAATGGTTATCTAAGTACTGGCTTTCCTGATACCTTGGGATCATTCCTATCCAAGTAACTAATTCATTCTCTCCTATATATTGAGGGGAATGCTCATGGAAAAGGTTAGAAGCAAACTAGCAAGAGATTGATTGGAGAATTAGTGGAAGATTGTGTGAAGGACTGATGCTACAACAACTAAAGAACTCCAACAAAGTTATCAAAAGTGGTTGATCTTCTTCATGCAAGTGAGAAAGTGTGTGTGTCAGAGCTAAGGGTCATCGAAAGAAGGTTTGCAACATCAAGGCTCAGGTTGTAAGTTTCACTTTCAATCAATATAACACAGTAATATGTCCCTTTCCCATAAAGCTGATGTCACTTTATTGTATAACTCCTTGATCATATACATAGATTAATTGTTGAATATATTGAATTGTCTTCACTTCGATTGGTTTGTTTTGTTGTGGTCTTGGTGATACAAGAGCATTGGAGCGAAGCTTGGAACAACAAAGACTCAAGGAAGCGATCATAAGGTATGTACATGATTCTTGCCTCCTAGTTCATTCAACAGTTAAAATCTAGGGAAACTGTATTATTCTGTCTTGTTTTGTTCTAGATCCAGGTGGATCTAGGGAGATCGGTTTGTGTCCGCACTCACGGATTTATCCAATAACAAAATTGGCGACTCCACTGGAGAACATTCCCTTTTTTCTTTATGGTCTTTTACGTTTTCTGTGGCCATTTGCTCTAGTTTCATTTTTCTCCTATTTTGTCAATCTCCGAGTCTTCAGGATATCCTGATAGACCTTCTGAGTTCAAAAGCCTTTGTCATTTTTGCTTTCATTTTCAAAATTTTTGTCATCTTCAGGAATTCTCGCACTATGTTTAACTGCAGCCTACGAGAATCAATCAGGTTCGCACCCTACACATAGGGTTCAGTGCGAGTACCTCGCACCTTGCTAAAGGGCTTCAAGATTTTTCCTGCCTACCTGCGAGCAAGATTTTTCAAAATTTTGAAATTGACTTTTGATTTTTCCAACTGCTCAGATCATTTGATTAACCTCTTATGAGATTATTGGACTATTGATTGACATGGCTCTTGCTTTAGTTTGCATGCTTGAACATTTTTAGGGTTTCAAGGTTTTTTTTGTCCTTTGTAGCTTGACTTTCGTTTCTTGGCTCTTATTGGCAAATTCATTCTCTCTGACTTCTAGAGTTGAGTGTGTCTGATTGGCTGAGAACCAGTGATTGGTTGAGAGTTAAGTGCTTGGTGTTTCTCATTTTCTTGTTGGTTTGAAAGAACATTTTCATTTGCATTGAGAAGACTGATTGGTTTGCTCTTTGTTTTTTGCTTTCATTGAAAGAGTTGATTGGGTTGTTATTGCTTGATTCTTTATGATTTGATTTTATGCTTTCTCATTGATATAGTGAGAATTCGTTTTGGAAAGTGAACAATAATCTTTTATTTCAAAAACATTGTTTTTGTATTTTAGAAAACATTGAAAAATCAAATTTTAGAGTTTATTGAAGTATTTGAAAAAGACACATAGAGATTGTCCTGTGATAAATGATTGTTTGCATTGACATTTGAAAGGAAATTGTGCATTGCATTGTAGTACTGAGTTGATTTGGAAAATTTTCTCTCTCTCCTATAAATAGGATTCATGGAATGAAAAGTGTTATATTTCATTATTATCCTTGCATTATTTGGGTCAGAGTCATACAACATGAGTTTCACTTCCATTACCTTTGAGTAAACAACAGCTCTTAAAAACATTGCATAATCTTAAAATTTATCTAGTAACTCTTTTCTAGGGCTCTTTTACACCAACATTTAGCTAGGCTAGTGCTTTGGAGTAAGAAGAGAGATACACTCTCCAAAAGCTCAAAACACACAATAGCATCTTGAGTTAGGGAGTGTTAAATTCCATTTGCAACATATTGTCCTGGGAAGCCCTTCTAACACAAGGGTCAAGCACTAGGTCGCATTGGTGTTGGCAAAGTTACTAACCCTGCTTTGTTGACATCAATGTAGAGATTGCACGTATTACAGGGATCACTCAGAGGTATACCCACAATGATGAGTGGAAGCCTTTTGAGTTGATTTCGGGCTAGATACCCTACCCTTGCGTGTGGATCGGATTGACGACTGTTCCCCAAGGATTTACTGTTGTTGGTGGTGACCTTAGTGGCCTATCTCTCTAGGTTCTTACCCAAGGTGACTGTGGAGGGGAAAGTCTTCACAGTACCTGGAATTGACATTGATCAAACTCACTCGAGCTCCTTGGAGGGTATACCCACGATTATGTGTGGGAGCTTGCACCAGGGTGTAAGTCCGTTAAGTAGGTCGTCAGCGCAACTTTTCCACCTTAGCCCCGCCCCTTCTCATCTCGTTGTTACGACGTTGGATTTCATCACCAACTAGTGGCTTCGAAATTAGAAGGTATTTTTTGCTTGGTGATTGCTGCCTAGATTTTTGTTTACTAGTGCGTGTTGTTTATTTCTCGAAGTTGACCATAGGAATTTCTTCACAGAGCTTTTCATTCATTTACAATTGCTCCCCCACGACGTTCACATAGAATGCAAGGTTTATCTCCAAAACATCTGGATGGTTCTCAAACCTTGCCTACTAACACACCTGAGGGCTCTCCTCGTCAGGGTGAAGTCCCAGTTGTTACTCCACCACACGGGGACACCAATGACGTCCCAGTTGTCACTACACCACAAGTTGAATGTACTGATTCTCTAGAAGATTTTCGGATTACCAATACTAGAGAGGATTACCATATTCGCCATGGTGAATGACCTTTTGTGCGATTAAATTCCTTTGAAGAAGCAGTTGTTACATCTTTTGAATTGACCATCGGGCCTTCTCCCGATGTAGTAGGCCAAGATCCTTTTTGGTCAGGTAATTTCCGACGTATCCTTTTTGGTACTGAGTCACCTACAGTCTACGAAATCAACCCTTCAGTGTTTTCTGAGACTGAAACTACACCAGTGAATACCACTTATCAATTTGTTCTTCCCCCTGAGATGGCCCATCTCGCTAATACTACGAGTGTCCAAACCGAAATCACTGCAGCTACTCTTGCTCCTATCAATACCCAGTGAATACCTGATGTCAACCCGACATTACCACCCGGTTACCATGCTTTGAATGCTTTATTGAATGCTTCCAATCCAACACCTCCGTAAACCCCAGCCGGTTCTCCAGGTGGTCCTCCGTTTCCTGGGCATCCTATTCCCAGTTTTATCCTGACACTCCCTCAGTTTCCTTCTGGTAATCCTAATCCTAGTGGCACTATCCTGACTGTTGCACCAAACTTGCAGATTCCTGTGGGTGGACGGGGTGGTACGGTTCCTTTTCCTTTTCCCAGACACAACACAGTTACTATGCAACCTACGGTTGGCAGACAACTTCTAGGTGGAACTATACCTATGATAGGGGGACCAACCTCACCTTTTGGACAAAATATACCTCCTGAATTGGCCCAGTATTGGAATCAGCTTCTACAAAACTTTCCTCAAAATGCTAGGGGGCAACAAATTGTCCCTACTGTAGGCCAACCATATCTAGGTATAACTAATACTATTTGGGGTTCGGGTCAAACTACTCAACCTCAGGTCCCTACTCAAACTCAAGGTTACAATCCTTGGGGCTACTATCCTATCCGGCCACCACCGAATCAACTAGGGTATTCCCTGTACGGACAGTCTGCTTATGGTCCTACTGGTTTTCCGACAGGGCTTCCACCCCAAAGACATCAGTACCTACAAGTAAACCAACAGTTACCTTTTCTTGCTACCTTGGATTTGCCAGATTTGTCTAGGATTCTAAATAATCCTATTCGTCACTCTCCCCAATGGCCTGCTATCCCTGCTAAGCTTCCATTGGATATTCCGAAATTCAATTGCAAGGCGGGAGAGGACCCAAATAATCATGTTATGAATTTTCACTTATGGTGTTCATCCAACTCGTTGATGGATGACTCCATTCGTCTACATCTTTTTCAACGAACCCTTACCATTTCTGCTGCGAAGTGGTATATTGAATTGCCACGGGGTTTCTTTTCTGATTTCAACACTCTAGCTATGTGAGATCGGAAGAGC
>CBVK0110082651.1:0-38379 GCA_900067695.1 Picea abies
AATCAGATCAGAGAAGGGACAACTAAAAACTTTGAATCTTTAAACAAAAATATGAGTGTGTACAACACTCAGATCTAACCTAGCAATAACTAGATTCAACTAAACTCAAAGACAAGATCATAGATTAATCAAACAAACATTCTTTCTAATAATGATATAAATTAAAATCCAGATCTAATCTACAAGACTGATATAGATCTATACAGATCAAAACTAAAACCAATTTCCAGATCTGATATAGATCTAAGTAATGAGCAGACTATAACATTTAAACAACTTCAAAACCAAAGAACAACATATCTAAATAATAGTAAACTGAACAGGCCATTTACCTTGTAGTCTTACCTCTGAAGGTGTCCATGCCACACACAAGAGATGTAATGCAACTTGTAATTATGCTCAGAAAAAATTCAGGATCATAGATCTACCATAAAGGTTAGATCTCTTGCCAAGAGATGAATAGACTTGCTTGCCACCAATGAAGAGAAACCACTTAAGCACTGTTGCCGTCCTAATGCACACTTGCTAACGTGAGCTAAGTCCAACTCACTNNNCGTGAGCTAAGTCCAACTCACTTAGTGTGCCCTCGGAGACACAATGTCTAAGTTCCAAGTCCACACTGTCACCTTGACTGAAACTTCTTCCTTCTAGGCTTACTCCTAGGGAAGCCAAGGGGGGTAGTCCCTAGTTACTAAGTTAATTTTGAAGTTAAAGGTTCTAGGAGTCAGTTTTAATTCGTTATAGGCCAAAGGGGGGAAACTAGCCTAAGATGATCAAGCAGCAATGCAAAGTGCAAGTCTAATCTATTATGAGAGTCAACCCTTTTCCTAAGTCAACTAAGACTAGTGCCTATGTTGGGCAATGGGGTCGACTAAGGTTTGAGGGTGGTTCAATTACAGAAGTTTACAAGTATTACAAGTTTAAACTACCCCAAACCACAAGATTATAACTATACAAAGAATGTCTAAGTGTTACAATGTTTACAAGATTTATAAATCAGATACAAAGATACATAAGCTAGATACAAGATATGTCAATTAGATACAAAGATACACCAATGTAACAAGATGTACAAGATATAAACAATTTACATACATAAGCCAAGCATGCCCCAAATGGCACTTACTCCATTTGGACTGCCTTCACTGGCAACAATCACAAAAGCACTTAAGGACCAAAGGAAGTGATGCCTCCCCAAGTGGGATACTCAAAACTTCCTTGATCCACACCACAATAAGCAAATATCAAGATATCAACAAGTAACTTAATTGCTCATGTAAAACAGAAGGGACATAAACATACAGTTGCAAATAGAGATAGATAAATAATGAGATATTCCACAAGTTATGTTTGCCTATGCATACATCTAAATCCCCCCAAACATATACAAGTGATCTATGCAACTAAGTGTTGTAATTGTTTAAAGATTTTATAAATTTTAATTTCCCTTCCCCCTAACTAGGTGTGTGCTTCAAGCTTCCTCCTCCCTTGGCCAAATGACTGCCCGGTGCTCAAGATAGTAAGGCTAACGAGGCCTTACCCTAGCTTCCAAGGTCAGCCCTGATAGTAAGAGGTAGTCCGAGAAGGGATCTCCCCAATGAAATCACGGGACGGTCCCCCGCCACTTCCCCCTGGACTGTCCCTCAAACCCGTTTTAGATGGTGGAGACAGATGAATGAGGCCCCTAAAATGTTGCTAAAAGTTATTAGAACCCTCGAATGGGTCTTTAGGTGTGTTGGGTCACTTTTAAACAAGTTTTAGACCTTCAAAAATTATGTTTTTAGCGCATGGCCGTGAGCAAAATGTATGTAAAACGATGCTTGCAGTGTGTCAATTAACCATCAATAATATAGCATAATGTAAAGGGAATATTGCACGATATTATACCATCAACACATCAACATATGAAAGGAAAGTCGAAATATGTTAAACCATTAACCGTGAACCATTCACATTAGAAATTGCAAGTAAAAGATGAAGCGTGTGTATACTTGAAAGATGTAAACCGTGAGCATGTATGTCTTAGACCATAAACGGAAATGAATCAAATAAAGATGCTTAGAACGTAAGTGAGGCCGTGAGCTCAAAGACAATCCATCACATATATATCATCCATAATCATAAGCAAAAGATATGTAACATGTGCTTGAAATAAACTAGAACGTGAGCTCAAAGAGGTATGTGCTTAACCTTGAACCAAGACGTGAGCAACCAAATGTTTAACATGTGAAATATTTGAACCATAAGCGTGAGATGTGTGACCAAAACGTGAGCATAGAAAATGTGAGACGTGCTTGCAATAAGGTTAGGACGTGAGTGTTTTAAACATGAGCTAAGACGTGAGCTAAAACAAAGTAAGCGCTCGTTTAAACCATAAATGAACTAAGACGTGAGCTCTAGGAGATCTTCCACATCAACATAAATCACTTATCCATAACCATAAACCATAAATTGCAAAAAGAGAAGTGGGACGTGAGCTAAAGTGAGCCAAAAAAAGGATCTAATAACAAACCTTCATCCACATAATATGTTATGCTAAGCTTACGAAAATGAAAGAGCTTGAAAATATGAAACTTAGCAAAATAATGAGAGACCTCTAAACCATCATCATGTCATATGCATAAAAGATTAGGGGATAAGCCAAATAACTTGAGAATAAAAGAGCTAAAGCATTAAGATAGTAATTAAGTTATCTAACCATTCACCATTAAGACGTGAGCATATAAAATGAGATATCTTAAGCTAAGATAACTTGCAAATGATGATCACTCAAAGATATTCCAAATACTAAGCATATAAACCATCAAATGTTGATTTTTCCTTAAGCCAGGGTGATTTTGGGGATGACTCCCCCAAGGTGCCGACAAATATGAAAGACAAAACTGAATCAAAAATTAAGTTCCCTTAGGCCAGGGCGATTTTGGGGATGACTCCCCCAAGGTGCTGGCACATTAGACTAATATCCCTAAGATATAACTGCACAGAAAAGCAGGGCATTCAATCTTCGTTCTCGTAGCTCCGGATATCCGGAGAGAGAGAATGTCAGATAGGCTCCTGGCCGACTGCTCAAGCAGAAACTATCTTAGCAATATTAACCAAAAAATAAAAAAATTGATTGAATAACTTAGAAATGAATGACAAATCAAGCCAAGACGATTTTGGGGGGTTGGCTAGGCCAAGCACACTCCCAAGGTGTCGGCAATAAGTTAGTTGACAAATATACAAGAAAAACTTAGTGAAATAGTACAAGATATACAAAAATACACTAGGAAAACGTTGGAAATTCGTTACCCAAATGAGATATGCTTTGGTGAAGGCTTGTGGACGAATTTGGGCAGCGTTTCCCCTTGTTGCTGGTAAGTTTCTGCAAAAACCAGCAAGCTTTTGCTTGCTGGAAATGCTGAAAAACACAACAAAAGTTAGAGAAAATTTTCTGCTTTAACACAAAAAAATTTCACACAAAAATCTGCAAGAAAAATGTGATATTATGACCTATCTAAGAGTGTTAGTATGCTAAAATAAAGCTGAGATGTATGCAGAAATAGAATGGACAAAAGGAAAGAGCTAGGAGTTTGAGAAAGGGGCAAGGGTAGACTCCTCTTCGAATACTATCCCAATGATCCTTTTGAAATGACCTGCAAAACTTGGAAAAAGATGTGAGGAATGGAATAGACAGTTATATTGAATAAGCCTAGAACGAAATACTTACGAATCCTAAGCTATCCAACATAAACATAAGACAACTAGAATACTCTTAGCTATCTTACCCTAGTAGAATACTCTTACCAAATATCTACTACCATCAACACATATAAAAACAAGATCACAATATCACCTCATATGTAGAGAAAATCCAGAATACTCAAAGATCTCCTCATAATCCTCCAAAGCTTTTCTCTATTATTCCAAAATGTGAGAGTAAACTCTCAAGAGCAATGAATGGGTGGCTTGGTGGCAAGAGCAAGAGAATGGAATGAAATTTCAGCAGCATAACAGTAGCTCAAAGAATGGTGAAGAAAATGAGTGAGGAGGGGTCTCATTTATACCCAAAAAGGCAAAGTGAGGGGCCTTGGATGAAGTCCAAGTGTCAAAACTTGAGAGAGATTGAGAATCTCTATGCAAGGGGCGCCCTCCTTAGGGTTTTGGAGTTGGATTGATGATGTGGAAGGGCGTGGGGGCCAAAGGAGTGAAATGAATGGCTAAGGGGGGCGCACCTCTCATAAGAGGGGCCCACAAAACAAGTGGAAGCCAAAGGAATGGCCAAGTAGGAGAGAAAGGCGTGAGCTTATGAGAGAGGGGCGTGAGCTAGGTAGAGGGGCGCCACATAAGAAGTGAGGTGTAGTATGTGGGCCATGGAGTGTTGAGGTGTAGGTCTAGGAAGGGCGCACCTCTCATGAGAGGGGCCCACAACAAGTATTAAATCAAAATACTAAGGTTTGAGAAAGGGGGGGTCGTTTTTCCCCTTAGGGCATGGGTAAAAAGGGTGAGAAGTTAAGTTAAGTGGGTAGATTAAGGTTTTAAGAGGTTAGGATGGGTTTGGGTAGGTTTTGACATTTGACTAACGTCACGTTAGCAATTAAAATTGTTGTTTTGACTGACTCTGACTCTGAGTGGACAAACACATAGCAAAACTTGTCCGACTGACTGAGCTGAAACTTGGTCTATGGGTGTAGGGGGTGCCGTTCCATTTCTTTTGAGCACAAATACCCCTATCAAAATCCCCAAGACCAAGTTTTTACAATGTTTGCTCAAAAAATAATTAATTAATTAAATTATTAAAAATTTAATTAATTAAAAAAAACCTATCTAGACTCGACGAAATTCCGCGAAACTTTCTACACTGTCTAACATGGTCATTTACAACATTCCTAAACAAAGGTTACCCAAGGACGAGACCACTAGAGCGTCGTTCACCACTTTGGAAGAAATTATTGCATATGTGGAGGGAAAAACTCAAGGGAAGTCAGCCAGGCCCGAGAGCCCGGTTAACAACCTGAGGATAAAAAACCCTCGGTGAAAGGAACTCCCCTAATGGAAACATCCAAAGGTACCTGACCTAACTCATGACTCATGCAGACTTATTACATTATTAACCCACGCAGGGGTGCGGAAATTTCATTTACAAAATTTTGTGTTGGGGCATCAAATGCCCAAGTAGAACCAATACTGTCTGGAACATATGGGCATCTGATGATGCAAGCTTCATGGCACATGAGTTGACCCCTAGCTGAATAGGCGGTCAACAAGCACCACATAGAAATTTTCATGATTAAACCCTCACACACACAGCAGTTTCAAGGACTCAAACCCTCATACAAGAAGAGGTAGCAGGGGGTTATGACTAGCTTAGAGGGGTCGCAGCTCAATGGTTAGGGGGCAGATCTGTGCTTGGAGGAATTACGGCTCCTAGAGAGACCACGGTACAAACAGATCTACACTTGAGGAAGGTGACGGCAGCTTCTTGGAAGGGGTCTAGGTAACTAGACTTGTTGTAAGAGAGGACGGCAGTTACACTCCTCAGCACAGAGGTATACACAGCTTGGAACAGCCCTGGATATGCAGCTTAAGTAACCCTCTTCTCATCACCAAACTGAACAGCTGGCTAGTAGGAGGGTCGAACCACAGCAAGAAAAGACCTCAGCAACTGTTACAAGAGGGGTCGCAGCTCATAAAAGGAGATCCGCTCATTATTGGAAGAGAATATGAGAGTGTGTAAAAGGTAGAGGGACAGGACTCTATTTATACTTTAGGCTAGGGTAGGTTAAATAAAAATAATAATTAAAAATAAAATGTTTAATTAATATAAATATTAATAAAGCATGTTATAATTAAAACAATTAATTAATATTTTCACATCAACCCCTAAAGCAAAAACAAAACACCAAATAAACACAAGCAAGGGTGAAGGGGGTTTAGGAAGGGTGACTTGGTGGCAATACTTGTCCATTCATTCTCAAAGTGACCTTTTTAACTTTATCATCACTGCATATGGGATACATCCCTCATGTGGTCATGCCCGCCTTCAAAGAGGGTCATATACCAACAAACACCTGATCAAAGACCAAGTGGCCCCGGAACATCTCTTGGGTCTTATCCACCAAGGTACAAGACCAAGGATCAACCCATGTCCCAGACATGGGTACCCTAGAACATGTCCAAGGGCCCTAGACATATCTAGGGACTTTAACTACTTGGTCACAAACCAAGTACCCCAATTATCTACTGGGGGGCCTCACAAGCATCTTCACTGCCTGGTCCCAGACCAAGAACCCCAGTTATCTACTGGGGGCCCTCACAAGGGTCTTTTGCCATGGCACTGACTGTTTGGTCCCAGACCAAGAACCCCAGGAGTGCACTGGGGGCCCTAGATCTCAGCTAGGGTCTTTGCCATCCTCCCGGAGAATGGCTCTTACAGCTGCTTCAAATTCAACAAAACAGAAAAAGCACTTCAGGATGTTGTTTCAGTTTAGGGTCACCCATGACTTTGTGGAAAAGCAGGAAGCAATCTAGTATTGCTCTCAGTGCGGCAGAAGTGGAGTACATTGCAGCATGCTCCGCCAGTTGTGAAGGCATATGGCTTCGGAAACTGTTGACAGGTCTATTTGACCTACAGATGGATGCTACCGTGATCTTTTGCGATAACCAGAGTTGCATAAAGATGACAGAGAACCCAATGTTCCACGATCAGACAAAGCACATTGAGATCCGGTACCACTACATTCGTGATATGGTACAGAAGGGAGTTGTGAAGCTCCAGTATGTTGGCACAGATGAGCAGGTAGCAGATGTGTTGACTAAGCCTTTGTCTCGTGTGAAGTTTGAGTACTTCTGAGACAAGCTTGGTGTAATCCAAAAGGACTTCCCTCGAAAGGGGGAGTGACGTTGATGATACTATGGTATCCTGACCACCAACACGAAAGCTCGTCAAGATTTATATCCTAGAGGATTGATCATCCCTGGACAGATCCCGTAAGGTCCAGATGGACGATCTGTCGAAGTGCCTATGTATGTATATACTTGTTCTGGTCAGTAGTGTGGCAACTCATTAGGATTTATATCCTAGGGGATTGATCATCCCTGGACAGATCCCGTAAGGTCCGGATGGACAGTTTGTCGGAGTGCCTATGTATGTATATACTTGTTGTGGTCAATAGTGTGACAGCTCGTTAGGATTTATATCCTAGGGGATTATATTATCCCTGGACAGATCCCATAAGGTCTGGATGGACGGTCTGTCGAAGTGCCCTTGTTGTTGTTGTTATTGTAGATGATGCTCCTGTCTCATTCCGTTGCCATTGATGTTGTTGTTCCAGCTTCATGTTGTTGATGTTGATGTTTCAGCTTCATGTTGTTGATGATGATGATGATGATGATGATGTTACTCCAACTCTGCGCTGCAACTGATGACGATGCTCAGATTCTACTGATGTTGATGATGAGAAAAACTTTCGATGATTTATAGAAATGACCTTAATCACCTGGTTCGTGTTCGTGTTCGAGTTTGGCAACCTTGAAATTCGACAAAAATTCGACAATGAAAATTTTGGGAATAAAATTCGACATTATGTTCAACATACTACAAAATTTGAAAATTAAAAAATATATAGTAAAATTCAACAGTCCCATTAAATGCATATACCATAAAAATGAAAAAAATAATATAATAATAATAATCCATTTTTTAAGGTCACGGCCAAGCCAGACACCTAATTGATGTATGAGACCCCCTTGTTTATGGGACAAGGGACCCCCTCCGCCCAGCGATTTGACTGGTAAAGTCTACGGAGGTATACATACCCTACCCCCCTTTGGATTTGAACTTGTGACCTCTTAAGAGGAAACACATGTTCTTAACCATCATGCCCACTCAGGTTAAAAATGAAAAAAATAATATATATATAGTAATATGAAATATATATAAAGTAAGAAATTTATAATATATATAGTAGTAATATGAAATATATATAGAGTAAGATATATAGAGAAAAAATCAATATATATATATATAGTAATATGGCAATATTAAATACATATATTAATATTAATATATAAAAAAATAATTTTACCCTACATCCCGAGCCCCGACGCACTACTATGTAGGTCGAGTCATCAACAACGGTTCAAGATGACGGAGCCACGGGCCACGGTCATAGAGTATTGTGCAGAAACATGATAACTGGCTCACTCGGTCGAGGGCATTAAATTCAACATGGAAAATGATGGAGCCAAACAGAGCGGTTGCCGGCAACATAGAATCACGCTAAATGAAGTTTGGTGGCAACAAATTAGAGTTTAGGTTTTTAGTTTTAGGTATTTGCCGGTGTTTTTTTTTTTTGTTAACCATGAGCAGAACATCATCAAACACAGTCGAATTTAAACAAAATTGGCTGATTTTTTTCCTGTTACTGTACGAATTTGAATGCTACTTAATGGTTGAAATTCGTTGAACCCGGTGACTAAGGATATGACAGACAGTGTTCCAGATGTTGATGACGATGTCTCCTCCTCTTGATGATGTATTGAGTCCAGTCAATTGTTATTAATGTTGTTAGTAGAATACCCTTCTTGTTAAGGGGGGGTGTTGAAATATTGTAACTTCAAAGAATATTCTACCTAAGAGGGAATGTTGAATAATATTATTATATTATATTTATTAGGCCCTATTGTGCCTTCGTAAAAGTCGACCCTTTTGTGCCTTGACAATTAAATGTAAATTAAAGTGGGAAAAGTGACAGGTCGACCCAAACCTAATTTTAGGCTGGCCAAACCACTATTTATAAGGGAGGCCAGCACCTCATTTGTTCACTCACTCATAAGCTATGCAACAAGAGGAAAAAGTGCGCAAGTCTTGGAGGAGAAGTTGTTGCAACTGGGGGTGACATCAAGGAGGGTTCTTGGTCTTTGTCTTGGTATCTCTTGGATAAGTAGTGCGCTACTCTTTCCTAGTGAAAGAGTAGAGGAGAATCTTCTGCCTTGTTTTTGGTCTATCTATATTGAGGAAGTTTTTGTTGGGTTTTCTTCCCCGTGAGGGTTTCCCAGGATAATCTGTGTGTCTCTATTGTTTCTGTGATTGCCTCTCTTTCAGTGATCTTATTTATGCAGCTAATGTGTTTAATGATTATAATAATAAAGAAGAACCGTAACTGCTAGCTGTATAAGTAAAACATTAACACTTAGGTGCTAGGTGATCATTTGGGGTGGAATGTCGAGAATGGGAAGAAGGTCAGAATCGGAGCAGATGCAATAATGGGATGTGGTAACAGAATTTTTCTTCCCTTGGACTTGATTCAGCACTTTCAGGATGTAGGTCTGGTATATTAAGAACAAGTGGCAGACGAGTTGACTGCTGATGTTTGGGAACGAGGATGGAAATCCCCTGTTCAATAAGGTTTTGAAAGTGACTGGGCTAAGCTTTGGAATAATTATACAGAAGACTTGAGAAGAGGCCACATAAGATTAAGGGAGGACAATGAAGCATTGTGTTTGAACACACAATAAATCTCGAGGATTCTATTCTGCTGGACAAGGCCACAAAGTTCTGATGTCAGCTGAGATCAGGTAAGTCCCTTGGTGGTCCAGATCTGGAAGGTTAAAGTTCCAAAAAGGACTCAAGTCTTTATGTGGTTGGCTTTAATAAAATAAAATACTTACATGGGAGTTGCTTCAAAGAAGACAGAAACAAGGCCCAGGGATTTGTATTTTATGTATGAATAATGAAGAATCTGTCACACATCTATTTGTTCACTGTCCGTTCACACAACAGATTTGTAAAGATGTTAGAAAATGGTTCAATTTGAGGAACATGTGACAGGGTTCCTGTGTAGAACAATGCTTATATCAATGGTTCCATAAATGTGAATTGAAAGCTTACAGATATGTTCCATATCGCTTATAGATCTGTTCCATATCTGGGCATGTGGGATACTTGGCTTGCTCAAAATTCATTGATTTTCGAGGATCAGCTTGTACAAGCTTTTCAGACATTTGCACAGGTGGTTACCTTATATAAATACTATAGGCAGGAAGCCAAAACAAAATTGCCCAGACAAGTTGGGGAATTGTTGATTGACAGGAATAGGAGATGGGGATTCTTCGACAGTGCATGCCAAGAACCAGACCAAATCTGTGTTATAGGGGGAGCACTATACATTTCGGATTCCCTATTCTTCAAGTTTAAAACAAGTCTGGGCTCTGGAACAAACAACTCTGCCAAGCTGGTGGATTTAAGGACACTTCCTAAACTGACTATTGATAAGAATGTAACCTCTCTTAGGGTTTTTGGTGACTCCTTGTTGGTGACAAAATGGATGAATAGTGAACAAAATAAATGCAGTCTCACACCAACTCTTAGCTTCTCATCTGAAAGATATTACAGGTCTTTTCTCAGAGATATCTTTCCGGCATATTTTCAGTGAATTGAATGTTGAGACCGATCTACTGTCTAAAGCAGGACTTGCCTTACAGCCTGATAAGCTTGTACTGTTGGAACTCGGGAAGTAACTGTCTTGGAAGTTTGGAACATGACACCACACTAAATCTTCATTAACACACAGTTATTACAGGGACGAGTAGAGATTTCATAGCTACCACAGTTTTCACTCTATATCCTGATAGACAGTTTGTATCAGGACTTTGAATATATTCTTGATTAAGGGGTTTTGATCTTAAGATATATTGCTTATATTTAGTCAGATGTATATACTGTTTATATATCAAAGATCAGTATGAGACAGTTTTTGAAAAATCGGATGATCCTATGAAGATCATCTCTACTTTTTAACTATCTGGGTTGTAAACACCCCTACTTATTGTAAAGTGCCATGGCACCCTGAGGCATGTATTTTGAATTCTCTATATGAATAAAAAATACTACTTTTTCTCTGGACAAAAAAAAGACAGTGATTCAACAATAATGTATAATTAATTGGCCAAAGGAGATAAAAAGCTGTGTTGTTGGTTGCAACAACAAAAGGATATAAAAGTTAAATACACCACTGAAGGGAACGCCTAGAAACAGACACAAAACTATACTACCCACACAAAAGGAGGAACAGACCTTGTGGACAATTTATTTCCAATTGACTAATCATTTAGCTATTTCACAGAAGCTAAATCTGCCAGTCATAGAAACTTCCGCCATTCTTTAAACATGGATAAAGTAGAAACTTCCTACAGTCACAAGACACTACTTACAATTGCTTTTCAGAAAAGCTTGTTTTAAAGATCCGACACTTTCCAAAATATTTAAGTTAGAACTCGCTATGTTCGCCAAACTCTAATGAAGTTTGCCAAAACATAACACTTTTATCTGAAAGATCGGCTGTTTTTTGAAAGATATGAAACTAACATCGGCTAGGCAAACCAAATGTCCACTGAGATTTACTATATTTTCAAAGGTTTAAAAGTTAACGTTTGCTGAGTTAGCCAAGGTTTACTTAAATTTGCTACACCTGAAAATTTCTCTGAAAGATCGGCCATGTTTTTCAAGATTTAATGCCAAAAACTGCTACGCTTAAAGTGATCTCACAAACTAATAGTTCAACACAATTTGTTCTTAAGCATTTCCCTATCACATGTTGTTTTCATTTTCTAGCTTTAAAACATTCAACAGAATAACAATACCTGGAAAATTATTTCCGTCCTTAAGATTTCCTCTGCACTAATTAGATAAAGAAACCCATTATAATGTTCACAGAAATTTTGGGTTTTTTATATAAGAGGAGAATACCTTGTATTCAGGTCCAGCTAAGTACATTGCCAAAAGCTTCACGGCCTGCAAAGGCGTTGGTGCCGAGTCATTTATCTCGGAGATAACGAGCTTCAAATGCACAGAAAACACCAGATCCGGTGCAGATTGGGGTTAATAAAAACACAAAAGCATAAAAACCACAATTAAGGATCTGTGAATTGTAATAGCAAATAAATATCTGCGAATTCCCGCGTTATTAAAATAAAATAAAATAAATGCATACCTGGTAACTACCAATGGCAATGTAAGATCTGTAAACGAGGCAATCCCTTTCAATGGATTCCTCTTCCGTGAGGCCATGGACGTCGCTCTCGTTAATGGCCGCCTGGTAGGCTCCCAGGTAGAAATTGTTCCGCAGGGAGAATAAGGCGTCTGGCCCGCTCATTTTCACGCTGCCGATCGAGAGAACCGAACGCACGGATACAGGACCTGCGCTACCACGTTTTGAATTTTCTTGCTGGAATCACAGAACCCGCTTTCGATTTTTGTTCTCCAATTTAGAACGGCAGCATTTTATACATACATGGAAGATACGAAAAGAAGTAGTCCTAATCTCCAAAGCAAATCGGGTAAAACTAAAACTTTGATCGGCAATTTGAGGAAGTCATGCTACGAGGAGGGGTTATTGACAATAAAGATACATGTACTTGCCTACAAGTTGGGTTTATTGACAATAAAGATACATGTGCTTACCTACAAGTTCATGGACATGAACTCTTATTGGGTTGTGTCTTTGAGACTTCTTTGTGTATTATCAAGGATTGTGTGGTTTGAATTTATGTCTCAAGTTTCAGGTTGGATGAAACATATAAAAGTAATGTGAATGTGCTCTTAAGTTTTAGGAGAGGTAGTTAGCAAATCATTTATAATTATTTAATTATTTAGGGTTTAGATTAAAGCAAACTATGGGTGTGAAGATCAATTTTTTATACAAAATTAAAAATAAAAAAAATTTACCAATAATTTACCAATAACACGAGTATCTTCGCAAATACAATCTAATGTATTTGACTGTTAAAGTTTATGGAGGTGTACATACCCTACTCCCTTTGGATTTTAACCTATGACCTCCTAAGAGGAAAAGCATGTTCTTAACCAATGAGCCCACTTAAGCTGTACACACACCACCAATGTAAATCCATCTTAACCCATAATTTTTAAGCACAAAGAAATTTGCATCTCATTTTTTGATCTCTCCATGCTTAATAAATCCAAAATTAAAATAGATTTAAGATGGTTTATAAATTTTGGTTTCTTAACTCTTGAGTTAAAAGGAAACTCTCTCTCTCTCTCTCTCTCTATATATATATATATATATATTAGTATCTTGTGATATAGTCAATTTGATCAAAAAAGCTACCATTGATGTGCATATACACTAGAAGAGGAAACAAAAATTGTCAAATGATTGTAAACTAGCATTTAACAAAAAAAAATGGACCTTAGGGTTATTGATGTTCTGTAGAACATCGGGGAAGTTAGGGGTTGGGAAGTATCCTTGGGCACCTTGTTAACACTTATGTTTAGTCTTCCTAGATTATCTACTCTCCACTTCTTCAACTTCTACTCTCCATTCTCTACTTCTTGAGTCATGTTGGATTTAATGAAGATTTTAATAACATATCTTTCTAAGATATTAAGAAGGTCCTTGCAAATTGAACCTATATTCCATTCAAAGTGATAACATCATTTGGCATTTCAGCAAGTTGGCAAAACATAGATTTTTATTATTTATGCATGTTCTTCTAGTCCATTATTGTTCTATTTGTCCTAAGGTTCAAACTACGTACAAAAAAATTATGGAGCTCATTGGTCCTAGTAAGAGATGTGGTAGAAAGCAAACTTTGTGACATAATCATGGGTGTAATGGGTCTAAAATCAACAAAATCTATAGCTTAACAAGCTATGCCCAATGCTCTAAAAATTGCATATTGGAATAGGAATTTGTTGTGTGGATTTAACAAGGTTACTCAATCACTCGAATGTCATTCGTGACCAAATCACAAACGTTCTCAATTGGCTTAATGTTTCATCTTCCCTAACAATGGTAGTCATAGTAATTATCACTTTAGATTCCCTTGTGTGTCCTTTTGGATTCCCCTTGCATGTTTTTTAATGTGTGTAATCAACATTATCATCATACATGCTTCACTATGTGCACTTCTTGTCATGTTTTACCTTTTATCATTCTCATGTTAATGTCACTACCCCGTGCATTTCAACCTATCATGTGCCTAAGTCACAAGTTGTGTTTCCATTCTTATGCATTTGCACTTTATCTCTTGTCACATCCCACTTCTTTGGTGCATTTTCCAATTGTACTTTCCTCCATACTTAGACTTTGTAGGGATCCACCTCGATTAACTTCCCCTTGCAAATAAAATAAAGTGTGTCCTTTTGTTGTTTCTTCATCATTTGCCTCTCCCACGACAATCTTCTCTTCTGAAATCTCTAATACTCCTCTAAAAAATCCAAGTATTGTTTGCAATGGCATGTTCTTCCACTTAACCAAACATTACTTATATTACTAGCTTCATGTCTTGTTCACTTTCTCATCCAATACCTTCTCAATCCCATATGGCTTGTTCCTTGGTATTTCTATACATTGATCTCCCTTTGCACTTTTTTTTTACATCTTCGGATTTTTATGTGATAGTCTCACTTTCCATGTTATTCATATAAATATGCAATGTTCAATATGGGTGATAATATCAAACTCCTCTAACAACTCTACCTCATATGCAGTGTGTTGAACTTTCTTTTAAGTATATGGGGTTCTTCACATTCAATTTGATGTATGCACTCTTGGGTAGTGGTCCTTCCTCGAATGTGTTGATATTATGGTAGTTGCGGGAGGTATTTACCTCCACATGTAAACCTAACGAGAATGGAATATTTAAGGAAGCAAGAAGAAACCCTAATGAGTTGGCTAATAACCCTCGAAGACATGTCGGCTCAAGAAGATAACTTGTATTAGGTTATTAGCCTCCAAGAGAACAAGTCGGCCAAAAGAAATAATATATATTGAACAGACAAATACCCAGAATGAGAAGTCGGCCCAAGCAATTAGCCAGAATTACTATAAATACAGGAGGCCAGTCTTCATTCTGGCAGGCAGTCTCAGAATTGCAGAGCAGCACTTGTGCGCCCTGCAGTGCCCAGTTTTGTGCGCAAGTTTGGAGGAGAGCTACCATTGCAGTTGTTGCAGCTAGCAGATTACGTTTGGCTTGGACTATCTCTTGGTTAGGGTTTGGACTATCTGATCAGCTCTTGTTGGTGCGTTATCCTTGGGGAAAGGTGTGCTACCCTTTGTTTGGCTATCTAGCCTAGGGTTTGCTTCCGGAGTGATTCTCTATCAAGGTTAAGGTATGTGGAGGGTGGCTTCGGCCTATGGTTGGGTGACAATAGTGATATTGTCAGTGGTAAAACGAGCACATTCATTCATATTCTTACAGTTTATGGGCCCACACCTCCTTCATTCAGTCTAACCGCTGGAAGGAAACATTGCCGTAAGGATATTAAGCTCGTTGAAGAATTGTCACTAGGGTTTCTAGCAGGAGCAGTCACCATAGCATTGTTGCTAGGGTTACTAGCAGATGCAGTTGCAGAAACCCCAATCCTCTCGTTGAGGCACCTTAAGTGAAGGGATTGACCTCATTTCTGATAGATCAGTGCACCCTAGCCTAGCGCATCTCCTAATACTCTCAGCAAACCAAGACGTCAAGTTTGAGTTTTTGGTCAGATCTAGGGTTAACCAAGTCAAAGCAGCCATGACTTACTCTATGAAGTCAAAAAACAAGTTAGATGGAGCTTCTAACTTCAAAGCATGGAAGACAAGGATTGACCTCATCCTTGCCAAGAATAAAGTGTTGGATATTATGAAAGGAAAGATCGTGGAACTAGAGTTTGAAGAAGGAAAAGAGAAGGAACCACAGAAAGTTGCAGTTATGGAGAAGTTCAAAGACGGTGACATCAATGCCATGAGTATCATAGTGGACTCTACAAAAGACCACTTGATACCCTACATCTCCCATCTTGACCCATCGAAGAAGATGTACAATGCCCTAACAAACCTCTTCTCAGTCATAAACATTGGACAAATAATGAGTCTAAAGAATGAGCTCTATGACATGAAGATGAATGATGATGATAGCATAACATCATACTTTGTGAGGATCTCCCAGTTAAGAGATCAACTACAAGCTATTGAAGAGATCATTTCAAAGAAGGAATTGGTAAACATAGTACTCAATGGTCTTCCCGAGACATGGGATGCATTTGTCGCAAGCATGAACACAAGGAAGGAGTATCCTACATTTGAAGAACTTTGGACTTGCTATGCTCAAGAAGAATCTAGGATCAGTGCAAAAGAGAAACCCCAAAAGAAGTACGGTGATCAAGCCTTCACAACAAGATTCAAGAATTTTAGGAACAAAAGGAAGCTTGGTTCAAGGAGGAAGCCAAATCAAGAGAAAGGTATTTCAGAAATACAATGCTTCAACTGTCGAAAGTATGGTCACTACAAGAATCATTGTCCCAAGCTAAAGAAAAGGAAGGAGAAACATGAAGCATCAGTCGCTGAAGAAAAGGAATCTACAAATAAGACTAAGCAGGATGAAAGAGACTTATTCTTCTGAAGGTAACAATACTCTTCTTAGTTCTTGTGCATATCTTGTTTGCATCATCTCTGTGCATATCTTGTATATCTATCTCTTGGAAGATAATGTGTTCCAAGAAGAACTATACCTATGGAAGAACAACAAGATAAGGATTGCTATCATTATACAAGTTAGATGATACACATGAAAGGATGAAATACATCAAACAAATCATGTGGAAGCTATTACAAGATAAGTCGAAAGCAGAATCAATCATGAAGAGACTTAGAAGAAGCAAAGGCAGAAAGAAGTCAACAATCAAGAGGAAATTGGAGAAAGACTTATGACATTTTGTAGAAGACAATAAGACAGAAGCGTGGACTCTGTTAGACGGAGGGAGCCGATTATATGCACTCATACATGAAGCAAGGATTAGGAGGGAGCTAATCCTATGATCCATTGAAGATGATGAAGTATATATCCAAGGTAGCAGCCATGAAAGACAGTACGTGTTCAGTTCAACCTCATAAGAAGTCTCCTTCGAAGAGAAGCCTTAAAGTATCCCTGGTTGTCCATCCACATCCGTGATCCTATAATGAAAGGAAGAAGTGAAATATTTAGGGCATGGAATCTATAAGAAACTCCATGGACCCAAGAGCTAAAGAAAAACATCAAGAAGAACATGAAGATTCCAAGAAAGAAGGAGAAGCCAAAACAACTAGTCATTGTATTAAGAATCACAAGATCACCAACCTGATATGAACTTAATAAAAGCAATCAAGCAGAGGAACTGAAAGTTGTGATGAAGAATAGTGTATATATGCAAGCATTGCAAGATCCAGAACTAGAGGTTCTCCCAGATGGAGGGAGAAGACTATGATGATTACTTGTTCCAATAAATCAGACATACCTCTACATGAGTCTTTATATCATCTGCAATATCCATGGGTTGGAGTTCTACATCAAATGAATGCAAAGACTGTTCTCTAGAGCAATTGAACAAAGAGCGTATGAAGAGCAACCTCAAGACTTTGAAGCATACCAGAAAGAGATCCTTGTATGCAGATGGAAGAAGGTAACTTGGTGGAGAACCTCCAGTGCACAACAGAAGCGTGGTGTAGATTTTCTATAACAGAGATATTGTATCAAGATGATTACTCAGAAGATCAGATCTCATGATGACAGAAGAAGTGCCACATGGATATGTTTCAGTTTTCCAACAATGATATACTTTATTGATCAGAGCTACATGAAGCCTTTAAAGAAAACCAGTGTTCCAGACCAAGTACATTTGAAATCAAGCATTACATTATTTGTGATGAAGTCCAGAAAGGAGAAAGTGATTCTCCAATACATATCTCTGCAGATGAGCAGATAAGCAGACATTTTGGTAAAGCTTCTGTCCAAGATGAAAGATTTTGCGTACTCAAGCTGGAGCTCGTGGAGACGACTTCCTTATTGAAAAAGGAAGATATGACTCCCAGGTTGGGAGGGAGCATTGATGTATTATTTATTGATGGACAGTCATTTTTCAGTTCAAAAAATGGTCCAGGATGAGCGTTTCCTTTCCAGTTCGGAAAGTGAATTGAGATTTCTTACGGACAGACATTTTCCAGTTCGGAAAATGGTCCAGAGTGTTAATGTACCATAGACAGCTACTTCCCATTATGGTTAACATGGGAAGTGGTCTAGGGCAGCCTTTCTTCTTGAGGGTTACTCAAGAAGACTGGTCTGCCTCGCCGGACAGTGATTTCCCATTGTGGTTAACATGGGGAATGGTTCGTTTTGAAGGTTGGTGCAGGACAGTCATTTCCTTTGGAAATGGTTTGGAAAATCATTCCTTAGGGCAGATTCATTCTCTCCAGGTTGCACTTTGTTTAGTGCCGGAGGAATGGCCCAGGGTGGGGAATGGTCCAGGTTCAACAATCAACAATCTAGTGGGGAATGTACCACTAGATTGTAGTTGTGTACTACTATGGGTAGACACAGTTGTGTTCTATTGAATGATATTGTTCTGATTATCAGCAGTGTTGAAAATAATTATCAACCAGATGAATGATGAACAGATATTTCCCAGACAAAAAATGGTTCAGAACATTTACTCTTCTAGATTAGAAGAATGGCTCTTGTGTCACTCTGTGGAGTGAGCATCATGTATGATTACTCAGATAGAGTATGGTTTCGAGAGATGATGCAGCTGATGACATTGATGATGATGATGGTGCTCATGATCTAGTCATGAGATAGTCTATACAAATATGTTGATGCTACCAGGTGAATGGTATGTTTATGCTCAATATCATTACCTGCAATACCTCCCTAGCTAGGAGGGAATGTTGATATTATGGTAGTTACGGGAGGTATTTACCTCCACGTGTAAACCTAACGAGAATGGAATATTCCGAGAAGCAAGAAGAAACCCTAATGAGTTGGCTAATAACCCTAGAAGACATGTCAGCTCAAGAAGATAACTTGTATTAGGTTATTAGCCTCCAAGAGAAGAAGTCGGCCAGAAGAAATAATATATACTGAGCAGACAGATACCCAAAATGAGAAGTTGGCCCAGGCAGTTAGCCAAAATTACTATAAATATAGGAGGCTAGTCTTCATTCTGGCAGGTAGTCTCAGAATTGTAGAGCAACACTTGTGTGCATTGCAGTGCCCAGTTTTGTGCGCAAGTTTGGAGGAGAGTTGCCATTGCAGCTGCTACAACTAGCAAATCGTGTTTGGCTTTGACTATCTCTTGGTTAGGGTTTGGACTATCTGATCAGCTCTTGTTGGTGCGTTATCGTTGGGGAAAGGTGCGCTACCCTTTGTTTGGCTATCTAGACTAGGGTTTGCTTATGGAGTGATTCTCTGTCAATTTTAAGGTGCTCAGAGGGTGGCTTCGGCCTATGGTTGAGTGACAATAGTGATATTGTCAATGGTAAAATGAGCACATTCATTCATATTCTAATAGAATGCACCATAACCAAAGATTCCATTGCAAAATACATGAATCTTCTATGTGCATCAATGCATTCTTTATACTTTACAATTTTTGCTTTCAATATGTCCTTGTATTGCACATAAACTTGTTCTATGTGCTCTACAAATGCCTCTACATCATTACTATTATGCGTGTTAATTGACAAATCTACTAAGATAGTCATTATTGAATGGCAAATATCATGTTCTCATAAACAAAATTGAATGGCAAATATCATGTTCTCATAAACAAACTTGAATGGCAAATATCATATTGATCCATTAACATAGTTGATATATGCAAACTCTACCTACACCAAAACTTGATCCCACTATTTTCACTTGTCTTGCGCTAAACACCTCCAAAAAATTCCAAGACTTAAATTAACTATGTTTTTCCATCTGTCTAGAGGTGGCATGCTACATTGTATCACAAATTCAGCACCACCTTCTTCCACAACACTCTTTAAAAATGATTCAGAACTTTGTATCTTTCTATGGTGCGATTGTATCCATCATTCCATTCAATCACACTACCTTCATGGAGAAAAACTCTGCACAATATGTTGTGTCACTGGTCTTCTTATAAGGCATGAAGTGCACCATCTTTAAAAACCTATCTACCACAACAAACACTACTTCAAACCAACATTTTGTTCTCGGCATTCCAAGTTATCGTTGATGAGTACATGTCTCCACGATGTGATAGTGAGTTGAGGTTGAACACAAGAAAACCATCTGGTCAAAGATCAAAATTGAAAATTCTACTAGATATGAGGTAACCCACCTATTGAAACACCCTTTTTCTTTTTAATATTCTAGGTTCAAAGTTTGGAGCCGCCCTTGTTTCTAAGTAAGTAAGAGGTTATACTTAAGCCCAAAACGCCGAACTTTGGGATCTCGCGTATTTCACGATGTACCTGCCAAAGCCCCGGTATCCCGACACGTGAAATGGCGATAAGGGTTTAGTTCTAATCACCATTATCGAACCTCTAAGCAGGGATTATCCGACATTATTATCTCGTGCTCTCGCATTTCGGGAGTTACTCGTTGAACATTTTCTGAACCCTTGAGATACGAAGTTGCGAAGTCATTTTAAGTTACTCAGGTTACTATCAAGAGTGATCACTTTAAACTGTAGTTAGCCTTTATCACAATTTTGCAACTCGACGATTCTTACCTCAAAGAACAACACTTTTATAACTCCACTCCCCGAGGTCGCGATATTCATTAATTAATCATGGTTAATTAAAAGCTTAAGTCAAATCACAGATTATAAATCAAATCGTACCATCGCAATTTCGGGCTTTTGGGTCTCAAAGGCTAGAAGTGAAATCGTCCGATACGACGAGCATCGAAAAGGGGATTAAGGACTAAAAGCATGAAATTAAAAGAGCTAAACTGGATTAATTAATGCCTTGAGTAGTTTTTAACTGTACAATCTACGAATGAAGCTTTAAACGTTTCTGCTTTTTTCCCAAGTTACGAGTCGTCAAATATTTATGGCATTTATTTGAATTTCAGTGAGGTGATTGACAGTAGGATCCCACTTATTTGCTAAAATATTTCCATTAAACGATTTAACTGTTCTGTCAGGAAGGACTAGCATGAACTTAAGCTATCTAAGAAAAAGGTTTTCTTCATTATCTCAATTTTCCTTTCTATTGTGCGCAGAGCTATTTCACCAGGATAACTTATGTTTGTGTTTTCAATATTTTACGAAAGGGGATCTAATTGCAAGGTTATACATCATAGCTCCACGAAAAGTGCCCAAGGCAGCCGCCGAGAGCTCAGGCCAAGGTTCATATATTGTTTCTGATACTTCGCCTCAAAGTATCAGTACTATTAAAACATGGACGCACATTTCCAATGTTCTGCAGCCCAAGGTGATAAATTGCTCGGATAATTCCTGCGATAACAAGGATGATGACATGTCCACCAAATACAAAATCATCGCTCAAGCAGAGATGCACAAAATAGCAGCAAGGCCATGACTTCTCCCCTATTATGATATGGTCAGATGGGCATTGGACCATGTAAACATCCTGACTAGAACGATTTTCAACGAACAGAGGGAAGCAGTTGGGTCTTTCAAACCAGAGCACTTACAGGCAATGTATAAATTGTCACGCACACCAAACCATACTTACAATGTTGAATTCCTAGAGGGGTTCAAAAAGAAGGAATGAGAGCAGTACGGAAGAAATTTATCCGATCTGATCAAAGAGTGGATTTCGCACCCCGCAAAATTCAGGGCCGATACTCGTGGAATTTATTCAATCTCCTCTTTAAAGCCACAATTCAAGTATGTAGCAATGATGGCCTGTAGACTGTACGGGAAGGAAGACACTACTCACTTTTTCCTCCCATGGGTACCGCTCATTCATACAGTTGCTGAAGGTTTTTCTTTTGACTGGGCCAAATTGATGTCAGACAATCTCACCAGTCGAATTACTGAATATCGAGCGCAGAAAGCCAGTGGGAGAGCATCTTCATTATTTATGTATGCCTACATCATGGACGTTATTTGCTTCATGACACCCTTCCCATTGATGAGTTGGAGTTGGACTCCATCTAATGCTAAGCCTATCCATGTCTACCACTCGAAACTTTGGGAGGATAAGGCCAAAGATTTCATCTACGAGATTTTTAACTAGGTAATGGTACAGATGCATGTCTCTATCTTCTACCATTCGCCTCCCTGGATTTCAGATAACATCACAGTCAACCTGAGTAATGTAGCAGATTGGTATATAGAAGTAGAGTTTTCATACATCAGGGTTTTCGACACCTCTATTCCCCCCCATGCTTTGTCGTTATTCCTGCTGGATAAGCTAATTTGCCACGAGATCGCCAGGCAAGCTGTGCTTGGTGGGATAAGCAAAGAGCTCAAAGGACTATCGAAGAAGGTATGGCCACCCTTCCCCATTCATATTGGTTCATACTCTTTATTAGATTTTGGCCATGCTAAAGTCGAGGCCACGACTTTGGAGGAAATGAAGTTGGTGAACATTGAGTTCAAAAAACATGACCCTAATAAGGTTGTGAGTGATCACTTGGCGAATTGTGGTCTGAAGAGATACGAACACGAGGATTCACCTCATGATGAAATCTTCCGAGGTGCGAGGTCCTACCCTGAAGTCTTGAGTCGAATTCATGCCTTTCCGCCCAGAGATATGGCCGATTTCCTCAAATTCGAGGAGCATCAGAAGAGTTGCCTCCCCCTAATCTTACAAGGAAAACCCCCAAAGCTTCTAGACACACAGTAGGTAGAAGCCAAAGGCTCAAAGAACTCAAGTCCTGGCAAGGAGAAAAATCAAGAAGGGACAGAGAAAGGGGAGACCTCAGAACAGGGAGCCGAAATCCCTGATCAAGGAGAGAAAAACCCAGAGGCAGTTGCGCCGGGCGAGCAGGTACTAAGTCAAGCAGAGATACCCTCGCAAAAGATAGGCGACACCCCACTGATCACATCAAGTGAGTCGGCCACAAACGCTACCCCTAAACAATCATCCAAGGAAACCGACAGTTCAATTGCTATTATCACACCCTTACAGTTCACAAAGGGGAACCCCGATGCGGGATGGGTTTTCAATGAAGAACTGACGCCCATTTCTGTAGAAGAGCTACCTCCAAATGAGTTTTTCTTTGATAAGAAAAGGAAGGTTGTAGTGAAGCAAGAATTATATCAAAGAGAGGGCATAGTGGCTAAAAAATTTAAAATCATGACAGATGGAAAGGCCGTGAAAGAGGAAGAATTCGACGAGCAGATAGCGGGAACATTAGGAGCTTATGCTACGACCAATCAGTACTCAGTTGGAACTCTGAAGGCGCAGTTGAAACAAAAGAACCTCTAGATCAGTAAGTTGGAGGCTAGGGTAGTTACGGCAAAAGCGAATGCCAGGGATCAGGTGAACAAAGATCTCGAGGAGGCCAGAGCAGCTGACCAACGGGAAATCGAATAGCTTAGAGCCGAGCTCAAGCAAATGCATCAGTCAGCCCAGATAAACCAAGTGCAGGTAAGTCAACAAGAGGATTTAATACAACAATTGCAGTCAAAATTGAATTCTACCGAGAACCAGGTCATAGATATAAACATATTCCAATCCCAAGCCACCGAGATCCAACAGAAGGTGGAAATAGCTCAGCAAGAATTGCTTGCCAAAGTGGAGATCAGCCAAAGTCACTTTCAAATGATTGATCAAGTGCTAAAGGATATCTCTTTGAAAGAAAGAGAAGTTGGGGCAGCTTGAATTGCTTTCCAAGAGGCTGTTGTAGCAACAAAAAAGGAAGAAATGGTTGGTAGTGCCAAATTATCCATCCCAGAGCAAACCAGGGGAAATATATCTTACTGAAGGCGTGGGAGCATAACATATCAGAGAGCAGAGAAAGAGCTAAAGAGATGAAGAATTATTGTGAAGAGACATTCGGCTTGATAAATAAAAATTTGTTGAACCTTGATAAGGAAGATAGCGCCGGGACAAGGCAAAATTAACATAGCCAAACACCTCTTAGATATCAAGGAGAATGTTGAAAAGGAAAAAAGTTGAAATATCCTAGCTGAGCCAGGTTGAATTTGCCGAAGTGGACAAATGGTTAATAAAACCAAGTTTACAATTATGGTCCATCATCACGGAAGACCGATAAGTAGGAAGACGATGGCCACAACTGGCGAAGAATTGTTACACTTTTGAGGCAAACAACCAAACAGAGCCCTCCAAGTTGATATCCCAGTTGATTGAAAGGTGTGTCAGTTGCGTTGAGCAGGGGAAAGGGCAGGCTTCTGGTGTTAAATGATGACAGGTGTTATTCCATTATATTTCTGGGTACAAAGGAACAAAGAAAGCAAGGCACTCCGCTTGCATGGAGGAAGACAAAGAGCGAGGAAATGAAACACTTCATTTTCTCATTTGTAATCAAAGGCTTCTAGAACGAATGGAATTTGAAGTGTTTTTTAAGCTTGTATAAATATGCATTTTGAAAGGAAAAGAAGGGGCTTTTTCTTTGGGCATATTGTAATAGAGAAAAATTTCCTTTGTCGAGATTAATACAAAGCAAATTGAAGACTCCATATTCCGTCAAGATTGAGTTATGTGTTTTCCTCTGTTATTTCATACTTCATATCATTTTTATATACACCTTTGATGAATGCTTTAACTGCAATTTAGTACAACTTCTATTGTGACGATCAGGTTTTAGTTATCTAACTATTTACAACTTTTCCTCTGTATCAGATATTAGCAGGCACAAGACCTATGAATTTCTTGGATCTCTATATTTTATGCTTCATTAAAGTGTTTCCTTTCTTTTCCTTCTTCTATTACAATGTGAGATTCCTCTTGAATTGATGCCTCACATTGTGTGACAACTCTATGTTTTCTTTCGTTTCATACTCGGTTTCAAATTTTAACTTAGTTACAGAAAACGACCTTCGATTTTGTTTAAACCACTTAATTGGCTTCATAGGATTTTTTCTCATATAATCTAAAATTGAATCAACAACTTAAAAACAACAGCCTCTTAAATTTTTGCCCCCTAAATGACAACCTCTGTGTCAAGGCAACCTCACGTAGAACCCGACCTCTCGGACCAAACCACCATTGCCTTAAACCTCTTTGATACTATCCTAAGAACTGCAACCACCTGGGTCAAACTCGAGCATTCGTGGGCAACCATTCAATGGGACATAACCATTCAAGAATAAGTGGAAGTTAGACACAGACAACTTAGAAATCAGCCATAGTTTATCTTCTAGTTGTTTGCTCCTTTCCATATCTTTACCCTCTTCTGGATGCCTAGACTCTATACTTCGTAGCCTTAAGTACAGACTCTGGAACAACACCAGCATTAATGACAATGGTTACCAAGGTTTAGAGGTCTCTAAATCAAACCCCAGAGTAAAAATGTTGGTGTCGAGAAGGGTAGATTCATCATGTACAGGGATTGAGGAATCCCCAACATCCGACACAAGGTGCATAATAAGTCAATAAATGTAACAAATTGACACTTGAAAAGAAGAGACAAGCTAGCCAATGGGTAGGAGAGTTTGGACTTCCCTCGAATAGAGCATGTAAATAGGTTGACCTAGGCAATGACCATTAACTAAATGGAAAGACTCAACAGTTGGTAATCAAGGGATTATGAGGTGAGTTTTGATAATGACCACATTGGTGACCAAGGAGGCAAAATAAAAAAGATGGTGAGCGAAGGATTATAGGATCAGGGTTTCGAGTACAAAAAGGGGCACAGTGGGTGTTAAATCTCAAGAACTGTGATGATGACATTGAGTGTATGTCATGAATGGGATGCAACAACCATTGACTTCTAACAATAACCAAAGGGAAGGATGACTCAGAATAACTACTATGACTAGGGATGACACAAAGTGTTGCCATGTTTTGGTTTTATGATGTTTTTGTATTTAATCTTTTATAAATAATAAAAAAAAACGTAGATATATTACAAACAAGGAGGCAGGTGCCAAAATGTGATCAAGTGCTTCCAAATGGAATGGAAGAGATGTGATATAAAATGAGGGCAACCAATAGAGGCACCATGGGTAGGTCTCCTTGGAAAGGTTGAGTGGTGGTAAAAGTGTAGATGGGCTTCAACAAGTGAATGAAGTTGGGGTTTAGTGGCATTGGGGGAGAAAAGCATAAAACCAAAAGGTAACAGCTCAGGAGTTAGGGGTTATAGGTCAACAAATGAAGAGAGAGACGTATGAAACTCATGTTGGCATATGGACTATACAAACTCTAGATATTAATGGAGAAGTAGTAGTATGGGTGCTAGAATGTGAGAGGGTGCTAAAGTAAGGCAACCCATAAAGGTGAAGTTGTACCATGCCATAAGCATGATAATGCCTTTGGAAATGGTGAGGCAACTTGTAGTCACGAGGTCAACCTTGCGATATCATAAAACAAAGGGGTGCATGTGGTGAGTGCAAAAGGTGAGCTAGTGTCTAGCACCAATTTGAAAGAGCATACCTAAAGGGAAAATGAACTCCTTGAAAAGAGAGGTAGAGAAAAGGTTCCCGTGAAAAGATCCTACACACACGAAAAAGACAACCATGAAATGAAATGGCTTGAGAAAATTAATTGAATGGTGTAAACAATGCAAAAAAGGGAGCCAGGGAGCTCTTATACAAGCCAAAAGAAATTTTAGCTCAAAAAGTATAAATAGGGTTGAAACAAAAATTTTGAAATTCATTCGTTCAACGTGAATTATGAGTGAGTTAATTTTTATGTTAAGCCCTAAATAATGGCTCATTACCCTTTAATTGGGGCATATTACATTAGTAATGCTATTTTATTTATGTCAGCTTTAGTCCATTAGTTGTAATTATACCTCCTAGTCTCCTATATATACCAAGGAGACATTTTCATTTGGAATCATCTTGTATTTGGACATTTATGTGGGCATAAGGAGGTTGCCCCCTCGAAGAGGCTTATTATCTGAATTTCTCTCTTTTTCAAGGTGTTGAGTACTTGTTCTGAGGTTTTTCTATGCTATATTGATATTTGGTTCTTAATAGAGACCATCCTTCTGGCATTTTCATTTGTACAAGACAAGCCTAACTCTTCCATAATATATTTGACATTACACTTGGGCACGAACCGCCATCAATGGGAAATCTTATCCATAATATTTACAGAAATATAAAAAAGGGGGATTTTTTACATGGTATCTAAATTTATGTACACCTAATTTATTTACAGACGAATCCTCTTCATTTACCTCTTTAGAGAGGTTGGCTACAACAAAATCTTTTCCTTCCATGAATTGTTTTAGATGCCTCTGTTGTTCAGGGACGACAACCATGTCTAGAAGGGTTGCATCTGCTTTGATGTTGGCCAACCGATTTAGAATATTGTATTTGGAAGAGGGGAGAGGGGAGGTAGTTCCTTGACTATTAGGAACCTTAGGAACCTGAACATTAGCAACTGGTGAGGATGAGCTCGAGCTAGAATAATTGTGGGGAGGATCATATTTTCCTTTGGGAGCGTAGGATTTGTTCCTAGTATTGATGATCATGACATCTTCTGGCTCTGCAAAATCTAGGACAACAATGGTAGTTTCCGGTATTTTACCAAATATCTTATCTCTGGCACTCTTCTTTACCTCACATGTGGTTTCCTCATGGTGTTCCTTGCAAAAGTTACACCAACTATGAAGCATGCTAGCTTTAGGCTGAAAATTATTTTCATTTGGATTTCTAAAGGGGGGTGCAGAAGAGGATGAATCTCCAGGGGTAAGAGGGGAGAAATTTCCCTTTTGCTCATACGCTATTATACGATTATTCATGTCTTGTACAAGATGTAAGAGGGCGGACATGTCTGTCTATTTAACTGATTCTCCCTGAGGAATACCTATTCTTTCAAGTTGTTCTTCGTACTCTAAAAAGTATGCAGAGCGGAACCGAGGTTATCAATGTATTTTTCCTCAATCCTATGATGGTAGGGGGAAGGTAATGCATTATAATAATGCATGAAAACGGCTTGGTTCTGAGGTCGAATGAGTTCAGGGATTTAATTGTATAACATGGTGAAATGCAAGTTGAAGGACTTGATGGTCTCACCATCCTTATAAGTGATGTTATTGTAATCTTGTAACTGCTCACCTGGGCTTTTAGATTTCCCATAGGTGGATTTGAACCAATAGACTAACTCCTCCCAAGTAGACAGAATCTTAGGAGGAAGATCAAAGAAATTAGTTGCAGCCTTTCCTTCCAGGGAATTGACAAATAAGCACATGAAAGTATCGTTGCCATTGGCTCTTATGTTGTGACAGGCATTAGAAAATGCCACTGGGTGTTCATTTGTAGTGACAGTGTTATTCCCTGAAAACCTTGGAAGATTCTCTTTGAATTTAGGAAGTGGATGAGTAGCAGGTGCTAGGTTAAGAGGAGAGGAAACATTCCACGGTGTCGTTGTAGCATCTTCTTCAAATTGAAAAATCCCATACCTTTTAATGACTTTGGTGGGGTTTGTGGTAGATTGGACAGGGACTTGGTGACTATATAAGCTACCAATCACTGACGAAGATAAAGACTGAGAGGAGGGAGCACTTATAGTGCCACCAACGCCACCATTAGATGCCATATTGTGGATGATAGGTAAGGAAGAGAAAGACGAATTGGATGAATCGGACAAGGTTGTCCTTAGAGCACTTTGTTGGGTTGATAACACAACATTCCTTCTTCCTATTTCAGCAATAGGATTAATTTCAGATGATAAGCCTCTTCTTCTCCTAGAAACATGAGGGTCTAAGGACATGAAAGAAGGTCAAAGTTGAAGTAAAAGAAGGTTATGGTTGATTTCTAGGCTGTCTAAGTCTAGCTTCCCAATGTTCTTGGGCACTTATGTCTTGTTCAATTGCTTCCCATGAACGACTAAGATCAACCCGAGTATTAGTCGTGTCTAAAATGGTGTTAAACAAATTTAAAGCAATGTTGGTCTGATCTTGAAGACCGGGCTTAATATTGGGTTGCCTTGCAGCAGGTACAATCATTAAGAAATAAAACAGTCAAAGATTTAATATCAGAAAAATAGATGTATTCGATGATAATCAAGCATAAAAATCAACCAGAGAGATATTGAAGATCTCTCCAGTATGGTCGCCAAAATAAATGTTGAGGAAAATATATGAAATGATCTTACTCAAGCATTTTTAGATCTTACTTGGCTAAAGAAAGATAGACAAAAATATCACCCTATGTTTATAGCCATAAAAAATTGTTTCCTAATTCACAAGTATTGGTTACAAGTGCTTAGGCTGTGCTGAAAAATTAAATATTTATGTAATTTTCTGAATATAACAGATGAAGAAATAAATATAGAGACAGAAGTAAAAACACCAAGTCAATAATCAACACAAATGAGATATAAAACAATAGTTTATTCCATTCCAAATTATCAAAATACTTGTTCTCTTTACAAAATTCCCTGAGGAAGTTTGGACCAAAATCAAACTTAGATGTCCCTGATGAAAACCATACAAAAGAACTTCTGACAGAATTAAAAAACTGAACTTTAAAAGCTAGATCAACTTGCCACATATTGCTGCCCACTCGACTCTGCACAATAACCTTTATCAGTCATGAAATTTAATTCACAAACAGACAAGTCTACAAAGACTATCACAGATAGATCAACAACTCTGAAAAACAAGTGTCTGAATGATGAAATTCAGCCTTGAATCTTGTTTGTCTACAATAGGACCCTGCTATCATAAAAGAGAATTAAGCTTTCAATGAATCAAATAATGAATGAAAATTGAATTGTCTCAATAAAACTCAAAGAGAAGACCTTAGTATGCTTTATCCTTCTATTCTCCACTTGTTCCTCCTTTTTCTTTTTCCTTTAAGAAATCATAATTAGTTGAATTAGTTAAACAACCTCTTTAGTTAAGTTAACTAAATCTCAACCAACTTTTTAGTTAAGGGGGAAAAGTAATAAAATCATAATAAGGGTTTTAATAAATAATAACTAGTAGGTGGGACCCCTTGTGACTCCCTTTAGTTCTTTAACAAGCATAACATAACTAGTTAATCAATCAAACACATCCCTCCTCGTGGGTCCAATCATCACTCTCATAATTTGACAATTTATATCAATGATAATTGAAATTATATCCAAAAATATATTATCCATATATCTAAAAAATAGTATGTTGTCCAAAATTTCAGAAGTCAACTGTTCTCAACAATCAATAAATAAAAACACTTAAAACCCATATTTTCCACTATGGAAGGCAATCTTCCCCTTGTTGTTGTTGTCACCCTTTGATTTCTCTGAATTTTCCTTAGGCTATGTGGATCATTTAGGCCGAATCTCACTAATGACGTGAGAGAAATCATCTCTCAAATGCATGCGAGATGACACAGATTTGGCAAAGTCATTTGAGGGAGAGGAGGGGGCAGCAACAACTTTTCCTTTGTCAAGAGAATGGTGGGACTAAGTTTTTAACCTTTTTCTTGCATGGGAAAATTGTACTTGGACAATTTGATTAACAGGTGGAGGAGCAGGTAGAGATAAGTTAGGCCAGCCACGATGTTGGGAGACTGTCGGATGGATAATCTCTTTCCATCTGTCATTTTCAGGGACTTCATGTTGTAATGAGACATGAGGGGGCACTGGGATACCAAGGACAGGTGGGGCCTCGAAGGGAGGCCTTTATGCCCTAGGTTGGACCACTCATTGTCCAATCCAGTTAAAAAATCCAGCTTGAAATAGCTGGCTCAACTCTTGTAAGTCTACATCAAAATGTATAGAAAACCTTGGCCTTCTAGGGCCCCTATTCCAATTTCCTCTTCCTCTGTTACCCTGGCTCTAACATCCCCAGCCTCACACTGACCAGGAATGCCACTCCTCAGACGCTTTACTTAGCTCTGAAACCATCTTTGTAACATTCCCAGCTTTCAAAGGGCTAGGCATGAGGGAACACTTTCGTTCTCTCACTGCGGAACATACTGTAACATACCCAGTATTCAACTGATCTATGCAACATAAATTTTCTCTTCAAGCTGCATGCAATTATAACATATACATACAACACTCTTGCAGAAGATTTACATATAACGTAAACAAACAATTATGTTCTGTAAATATACGATTTCATACTGAAATAATAGTAAACACAGATATGCAACATATACAGGGAAATACCCATAAACATATAGAAAATTATGATCACACATATGATAAATTGTAACATAATCACGTAATTAACAATGCAACATATAAATTTATCACATGATTGGTACTTATCTTGGAAATATTGTCACCAACTACGTACAAACTGTCCATGAACCTCCCATCCTTAGACTACACTCTTCATCACTCTCAATAGTGAGTCACCCTCGAGCTGGGACTAAACTCCACCCGGGTAAAGGGATTCCTAACTAGGCTAAAAGCTCATAAACAACAGGAAAGACTCCATCTCATGTTCTCACTCAACTAACAACCTACAACCTCTCATTCCCCACATGCATGTCCCACCCAAGGAAGTGTGCCCCTTCTTTGCTCAACAGTCCTTCTGCTACCCCACTTCCCTTCCAGGGCTTTAGCAATAGGCTGCACAAGAAGTCTCAGAGCATTGTAGCTGCAGTTTAGAACCTTCAGGAAATCAATTCCCAACAATTCTCTCCCTCAAAGAATTTCTCATGGTCCTGACAACCCGCCTCTTCAATTTCCCATGGGCCTGGCAACCCGCTTCTTCAATCCCACTCCCAAGCTAACCAGGTACACCAATCGGAAAATGATTATGGAAATAGGCTCAGATACAGTGAAATGAATGTCTGAAGGATAACTGACTGCGTGAGTGAAATGGTCATGGAATCATTGACTGGATGACTGAATGATGGAAGGAACCATGGGAGAGATGATCGTCAGAATCTTCGTGAGGGTGATCGTAAGGATCATCGTAAGAATGATGGTCAATCTTTCCAAATGAGCTAAGTCCCCACGATATGTATGCATGTCCCCAACTTGACACTTGTCATGTTGGGAGCTACTTTGGTCCACTTGTCCCCAACTTTAGAACTTAAGATAAAATTATTATCCATACTTTATGTTTTAAGAAATATTAATATAATATTCCTTTTTGGCTTAAGCTCTCTAGCTTAGCCCTTTCCCTTAAATTTTGGCCCTCCCTTTCCCTAACTAGTGGAGTTCAGTCCCCCATCTCTTTTATCATGGTCGGTCTGAGCACAATGATGTATTTTATATTAATCATGAGACATATACAAAATAGGCGCACTGGCCTTTAACATCTAGGCACTCTGGCCTAATTCCAAAACATAAACATCCCAGCTTATAATAACTATCTCACCAGCCTATAACACATATCATATACGCAAGGCTCGTTGTCCTCCATACTGCACACACTTTAGTTACTACGCACGGTATCTAGGAATGTGCACACTACATCATTTTACTATGCAGTGCATGTGCACACTATGCCATGAAAGGTGCATTACAAAATGATGTCAAAACAACTCACCATCTTAAGTATACTTACATTACATTTACAATTGAGTTCGATCGAGGGATATTGCAATCCCCTCGCCTTATTTATGCATTGTCCTCAGTGCATCATATACCCATATACAACAAAATTTTCAAAAATCCTAAAAAATATGTGGGTATTCTGTCTGCATTGCATCCTCATGCTCCCAAGTAGTTTCCTCAAGACCATACTAGGTCCATTGGACCTTTACAAGCCCTATGGATTGATTCCGGAGCTGCTTGATTTTCCAGTCCAAAATGCGCACCGGATGCACTTGAAAAATGCCTTCTTGCTCCACCTGAATCACAGTCCAATCAATAACATGATTAGCATCATGTATATATTTCTTTAGCAATGATACATGGAATGCATTATGAACAGACATAGATGCAGGCAATGCAATCATATAAGAATCTGGACCAATCCTCTCTAGGATTTCAAATGGCCCACAAAATCTAGATGCCAACTTGGCGCAGCTTCCCAGCTTCAGGGAACTCCTGTTAGCTTTCACCTTCAGGAAAAAATGATCACCCACTTTGAACTCTCTGTGGGTTCTGTTCTTATCGGCATAACTTTTCTTCCTGTCTTGGGTAGCTTTTAAATTCTGCTTAATTTTTATCATTTGGTCCTCCATCTCCTTAAGCAACTCTGGCCCAACTACTGTCCTATCAGTTGGATTATCCTAGCTTACTAGAGTATTGCACTTCCTGCCGTAAAGTGCTTCAAATGGGCTCATCTTCAATGATGCCTGATACCCATTGTTGTAAGCGAATTCTACCAAGTGCAAGTAGTCTTCCCATTTTGATGGTTTGTCCATCACATACATTCTCAGTATGTCTTATATCACTCTGTTCACCCTCTTTGTCTGTCCATCAGACTCAGGATGATAAGTTGTACTAAAGTTCAGATTTGTTCCTAATCCTTTGAACAATCCTTTCCAGAAATTCAAGGTGAATTTCGGGTCTCTGTTGGACACAATTGTTTTAGGAATTCTGTGCAATCGTGCCACTTCCTTCATGAAAATATCAACAACATTTTCTGCCTTGTGAGTAGTTTTCAGTGGAATAAAATGGGTAGATTTTGTAAGCTTGTCCACCACCACCATGATCAAATCATGCAGCTTGCATGTTCTGGGCAATCCTGTAATAAAATCCTTTGTCACCACTTCCCACTTCCATTCAGGAATGGGCAAAGGTTGTAGCAACCCTGATGGATGCCTATGCTCAACTTTAAATTTCTGGCATTCCATACATCTAGCGATGCACTCATCGATCTCTCTCTTCATACCTGGCTAAAAGTAATGGCTCTTGATCACTACCATGGTTTTTTGATATCCAGGGTGCCCTTCATAAGGGACATTATGCATTTCATGCAAAATCATATGTTTCAAGTCCTGGACATTTGGAACAAAAATTATGTTCTTGTGCAACATTATTCCATCTATTCCCAAATTATAATTATCCACCTTTTGTGGCATCTTACCCTGTTGTATCTTTGCTACCAATTCTTTGTATTGCAGATCTGCACTTGCAACCTCCATAATTTTTCTTTTAATATAAGTTTGATACATGCTAATGGTTGTAGCATGTAGTTCATGCACCCTCCTGCTAAGTGCATCAACCACTTTATTCTCTTTCCCCTTGATATGCTTTATATAAAAGTCATATTCGCTTATAAATTCTAACCATATGCTTTTCCTAGCATTTAGATTTGGCTGATCACATAAATATTTCAGACCATTGTGGTCTGTTCTTAGCTCAAACCTCTTCCCCATGAGGTAGTGTCTCCATTTCCTCAAGGCATGCACTATGACTGCCAACTCCAAATCATGAGTGGCATAGTTTCTTTCATGCTCTTTCAGCTTCCTTGATTCATAACATATAACAAACCCATTTTGACTGAGGACTCCACCAAGTCCTTCATTACATGCATCTGTGCATACAATGAAGTCTTCATTTGGGTCTACAATCCTTAATATTGGAGCACTTGTTAATAATTGTTTCAAGTGTTCGAAACTCTTTTCGCAATCCAGTGTCCACTGAAACTTCACCCCCTTTCTTTGCAAGGAAGTGATTGGGTGTGCAATCTTTGAGAATCCTTCAATAAATATTTTGTAGTAGCCTGCAAGACCCATGAATGATCTCACCTCTGTCACATTCTTCGACGCTGACCATTCTCTAATGGCTTCTATCTTCTCAAGATCCACTGCTATCCCATCATTTGAAATGATATGCCCCAAATAATGAATTTGTTTCTGATAAAATGAGCACTTGCTCAATTTGGCATACAACTGATGCTCCCTTAATACTTGCAACACCATCCTCAAATGATGTTCACACTCTTCCTCTGACTTATAATATATAAGAATGTCATCCAAAAAGATAATGACAAACTTGTCTAGATATTCTTGGAAAACACCATTCATTAAGCACATGAAAACATTTGGTGCATTTGACAACCCAAATGGCACCACTGTGAACTCATAACGACCATACCTTGTTCTGAAGGCAGTCTTGCTGATATATTCTTCTTTAATCCTTACCTAATGGTATCCTAATATGAGATCTATATTTGAAAATATCCTTGCATCCTTCAATTGATCAAAGAGATCATCAATCCTTGGCAGAGGATACTTGTTATTAATAGTCACTTTATTCAACTGTTTGAAGTCAATGTACAATCTTAGTGTTCCATCTTTATTTTTCAAAAACAACATTGGGGCACCCCAAGGTGACACACTTGGGCATATATACCCCTTCTTCAGAAATTCTTCAAGCTGCATTTGCAACTCCTTCAATTCTGGTGTACTCATTCTATAAGGAGTCTTTGACACTGGCGCTGCTCCAGACATTAGATTTATAGAGAAATAAATGTCTCTTTTTGGGGGTAGTCCTCGTACTTTCTTGAACACATCTTCAAATTCTTTTAGGTCTGCATAATCTTCCAAATTTGGCACCTTATCTTTAGGTGTCTCTTCTATATGAGTTGCAAATATTTGACATCCTTTTCTGTAACATTTCTTAAGTTGCAATGCTGAAATTTCTCTGATGGTTACTATTCTGGGAATTCCCTTCACTTTCCTTAGTTTCCCTTCCTCATCCAAGCAAGTAAATGCTTTGTTGTGATAGTTCAGGAGAGCATGATGTTGGTCCAACCAATCCATCCCAATTGGACAGTCATAGGAACCTAAAGGCAAGATGTTCAAATCTGCCTTGGTGTTCAGTCCATTCATGTCCATGAGGCATGACTTAACCATCTCATTAACTTTTCTTCTGGATCTTGTAGCCAATTGCACCAACCAGGATTTCCCATGCTTGCTTCTTGGCAATTGCAAAATTTCCACCATCTTAGGGTCTATATAACTATGACTAGCTCTTGAATCAATTAAAATAACAATGGTTTGGTTGTTGATTATACCTTCCACTTCAATCATGTGGGACTGATACTCTGCTTGCTTGTTGTCCAAGGCTGCATAGATCCTTGGCACATATATGCTCATGTCCTCCATTGTTTCATTTTGTTGTACATTGTTAACAACACTACCTTTTTCACCTATGTTAGGACAATCTCTGAACCTATGATCTCCTTGACAACCCCAACATTGAATAGGTGGTTGCCTTGGCCTTTGACTCCCTGTGTCAATCGTTTTGGGTTCTTTAGGTGTCTGTTGTCCCTGTGGATTATTTCTAAAGAATGGTGACTTAGATCCCTTCTTTCTCTTATCCATCTTGAACTTATTTTTGTCTTCCAAAGCCTTTTGGAAAGTTGGCCTTGCTTTATGCTAATCATATAGGCATTTAGCTCACCTTATGGTCTCTTCCAATGTCTTGGGATCATCATATTGTATTTTGTCACTGATGAATGATGGCAATCCACACAAATACCTTTGAATTTTGACTGTCTCGTCCTTAATGAAATAGACATACTTCAACAGTTCTAAAAACCTTCTCTCATATTCATCTATGGTCATACTTCCAAGCTTGAGTTCAAATAACTCTTTCATCTTTTTGTCATAGTATGTCTTACTTAAGTATTTCTTCTCAAAATACTTCTTGAATTCCCTCCAAGTAACACTTTTCTCTTTAATGTGTTGCACCTGCACAAGCTGATCCCACCACATGGAGGCCTTTCCCTTGAGTTGATAGATATCAATTCTACCTTCTGCATGAGAATAATAATTATGCAATTGAAAATACTTTCTCATGCCCAACAACCATGTTTATGCATCTTCATCCTTCTTGAGCTCACCATAAAATGTAGGAG
Organism: Picea abies; assembly: GCA_900067695.1. NCBI lineage: Eukaryota > Viridiplantae > Streptophyta > Pinopsida > Pinales > Pinaceae > Picea > Picea abies. The sequence goes on from CBVK0110082651.1 coordinate 36,583, forward strand.
GTTTGATTTTGTTCATTTCTCCTCGTAGCTCATCCACCCCAGACCTCTTATGCCTTCTGACGGGGGATGGACTTGAGTTGTTCCCTGCTCTCTTATTGGAATGCCTTGGGGAGTGATGGTGGTGTCTGCTAACACTTCTTGCTTTTCTTTTCTCATCTGAAGGCTTGTGACTTCCATATTTTCTTAAGCCACTCTCCTTAACCAATTTCTTTTCTATTCTATTCAAGCCCTCCAATAACTTCATGTTGAAGTCATGCTGCTACTCCTTGGCTCTCATAAGCCTTTCATTACTAGCTTTATGGCTTTGGACATCCTTCTACAAATTTTTAATGGTCTCTACCAAATTCATGTTTTCATTCCTTTCTTCTCCATGTCTATTGGAGTTTGTTACTTTAATTCCCAAATGGATATCTATCCCTCTGCTTTCATCTTGCTAACTGCAATTCCCTTGTGCCTCTTCCATTCCTATGGACTCTGCACTGATCTAATATGATCTAGTTGTTGTTAATTCTGCAAAACGTGCAACCATCGAAACTTATCAGGCTAAAAATTCAACAATTCATGAAAAATGTGAACCATTTTGGTTCAATATATACATCAGAATTATCACTTCTAATTTCCTGGTGTTATCACCATGAAAATTCTTGAGAACATAGATGCGTGGCGCCTTCAGAGGTACATCTAGGAAAAAGGCGGTTTTCCGAAACCACTTTCGTCAAGATGCGGTATCATGTGTTTCAATATGTCAAAACCCCCACTTGAGGAACGAGCGACGGCTAGTCAGATCACCCCGTTTCATTTGTTCGGTACTTCACAGTTGTATGACGTCAGTTGAACGCCACCATATAATGAACTCAAAAGCTAATCATTTGAAATGGATTAGCCGAGCATGGAAACCCAACGCACTTGTACGTAGTATGTCTGTGCTTCATAATTGGGATTCTATAACTACCAATCTTCAAGTATGGAGGCATCAAATTATCCATAAATAGAGTAATCTACAATTGCTCGACTTTTTTCTCTTTGTAAAAGCATTTCGGTATTCACAAACTGAGGTACATGGACAAGGCTAAATCCAGTGAGACTGGTTATTCAGGCAACATGCTAGACTTTCCTGCGAATAAGGAGGAAAGAGTACTTGCTCACATTCTAGCGACTAAATTCCACATCGAGCCAGCTAAAAAGAAAAGGATTTAGTCATCAACAGACCAACTGCTAAGAAGAAAAGGATTAAGTCATCAACATGCCAGTTGCTAAGAAGAAAAGGAGCAAGCGACACAAGAAGGAAATCACAGCTGAAACGGTCGAAAGTGTTGGAGAGAATCAACCAATCTTATTAGATTCTTTAAAGGAGGAGATTGCTAAGCTAAAATGGGTCCTTGAATAAAAGTACCTTTCAACAATTTTTGGTCAGATGGTAGAAGAGGTAAGGGGCACTAGAGATGATAGTCCTGTTCTTAAACGATCCCTTTACAATATGATAACTGTTATCATTCCCTTTTTGTAATTTTGGGATTAATACGATTATATAAATGCAGAAGTAGACCTTGGGTTGTTTATTACAAGATTCTAATAGGTGGTGTTATGAGTCTTGTTTTCTTTCATAGTATGATTTTCTTGTAAGATTATATTTCACTTCCATCTGTCTGAATCAGAGGAATGTAAAACTCGGAATTCATTTCTGATATGCTCTTGACTTAGCAATTTAGACTATATTTATTTCTTCTTAAACCAACTCTGAATTCCTTTTAAATAATGCTCCGATGCGGTTGTGTGTTTCTTTTTCCTCTAATATTA
>CBVK0110082652.1:0-23370 GCA_900067695.1 Picea abies
GGGGGGGGGTAGATGTAGGAGAGGGAAGAGAGAGATAGAGAATGAAATGATTTATAAGATCACGTGCATGTTCTTAGAGCACGTATGCGTTTCTAGAGTGCGTGTGTGCTCCTAGCGTGCGTGCGCGTTCCTAGAGCACGTGCACACTATTAAGAATGCCCACACGTTATTTTGAATTCAATTTTTTTGGGTGGGATTAACAAGGTGTATGTTGACTTGGTTGGCTTAGATTTAGGTTCGGGATGACAAACCTAGTGGTTCGGTCTGCAAATTGATAAAAACCTCCATTTTTGTGAATATCCCTCTATATCTATATATTTTACGTTATTTGTATATAGTCTAAACAATTCATTTGTTAAAGAAACTATAGACATAGATAGAGTCATCTATGCAGATTTCAAATATATAATGTTTTTTAAAAATTAATATTGTTTAAATATATATTTTTGTCTTCACATTTATCACAATCCTAGAATAGACACCTCTCTTATTTCTGCTATAACTTTTTCTTGACTTAACCATTTATCAAATGAGTTATATGCAACACTAGAGGAGACCGATACCTACGATCTAAAAAAAAATTTGTTTTGATCATGTTAAGACCCTCTTAGCCTCCATGAACAAAAGATGTTGTAATTTTAGGCATATATTGAATTTGATAATTTAAAAAAAATATTAAATTAATACTAAAAATTTCCAAAAAATATAAGGCACAAGAAAAATGGTTTCTCTACAAGCATACAAAGTTTTTGGAACGAAATTCCATCTTTAAGATACTCAACACCTGCACGAACAAAAACATATACCTTATATTTTGTTGGAAAAATAAGATACCATTGTTAGAAAAAATCAAATTTGACCTATTTATTCACAATGTCTATGAATAAAAGTTTCATATTCGGAAATCTAATTCAATTTCCTATGTTTCATATTGTTACACCATATTCAAATTCATTGTAAAAGTACCTTTAATAATCCCTCCAAGTTAACATATTGTTGTTTTTCCAGGTTTGCATTGCCACTTACACGTCATGAGAGACCATCATTAGCTTGCACTGACCCAGGAGTTAATAATTCCAACCCACGTATTGTTCATAAGCAATAAAAGTATATTATAGGTCATAATATGCTAGTGTTCATACTTGGACCATGGTCAGGGCCTTGATACCAATCCCCAGGGTGCCAAACCTTGTAATGGCATCCATATTACACTTGTGGGATAAATATTCCCTTTAAAAAGCATGTGTGGTGATTTGGGTCCCTATGCACGGTCCATGAACCATAAAAGCATCTTTGTTTTTTATCCTTGGACCATGTGCAATGTATGGAGAATCAAATATGGTATGGTAAAATTCATAATGGTTCCCATGTGACCAAGGCCTTGGACCCATCCCTTGTGCAAAAAATCTCCTAATGGTTCTTGTATCCCATTTGGAGGCTACAGATCCCCTTTGAAGGGTCTGTGTAGTGGTTCAAAACCTCCTCTTGTATCATGATCCTTGGAATATTCATTTAGATCATATGGGGGTAAATCCATGAAGTTGGGTAACACTTTTTGTTAGGGAGAGTGTGAAAAAAGTGTTTTTAATACCTCAATTGATGTAATTTTAAGCACTCGATCAAGTTCTTAAATGAGCTCTCGATCGAAGGTTTTTTATGGATGTGGTAAACTCTCAATTGAATTGTAGAACTCAATCGAGGTCTTTTTTTTTTTTAATAAATTTATGAATCATTTCTTATTTTTTGCTAGGGTGTGTTCATTATTCTTTATGTATTGTGTCAAATTCTTATAAATGTTTTTAATTTTTTTTAAGGGGTAGTGTGAAAAAAGTGTTTTTCATACCCTCAAATAATGTAATTTTAAGTGCTCGATCGAATGCTTAAATGAGCTCTCAGTCGAGGGTCTTTAATGGATGCGGTAAACCCTCGATTGAGTTATAAAGCTCAATCAAGGTCCTTTTTTTAATAGATTTAAGAACCATTTTTTCATGATTCTCTTTTTTGGTGTGGAGTGTTCATTATTATTTATGTATTATGTTAAATTTTTATAACGTTTTTTATTATTTATAATTTATTTATTTATAGTAATTTAATATTATATTATATGTTATGTATAGATATAAAAACAATAGTGAAGGTCTTGTTTCTACTTTTGCATGGAGGCCTTTAGCTTGATTGAGCTATTTTTCTTAACTTACAAAGACCTTGATTGAGGGTTTAATTAACCCTCAATTGACGTATTTTAAAAATCCTCATTAATCCCTTGATCAATATTTATAGAAACCCTCAATTGAGATAAATTTCTCGACCGAGGGTTTAAAATCTAGAAATCCAACTCCCTTGCTACAAGATTTTATGTACTTTAAAATTCTAGGGTGTGAAACCCTTCATCTCATTCATATTAGGTGGTGGACTTAATGCTAGTGGATTCATCAATAAATCCTCTATCCATTGGAATATCATTTTCACACTTTTGATTTCATATTTCTTTTTTATATTATTTTATTTTAAAAATTATACTTAATTTTTTTTTCCATAGTACGAAAGGTGCTCGAAGAAAAATGATAACATAAAAAATACGAAACTAAAAAATTATAAAATATGTGGAATCCCTGTGGATGTTTCATCTTCAAAAGGGCATTTTTTATTTATGTAAATAGTAGGACAAAACGTTGGTAGGAACATAAAGGTGTATAAAATGTGATTCAAATATTAATTGGTTTTCTATGGAAAACAACAAAAAATAATTAAAAAAAAATAAAAGTGGGATCTACTACGTTCTTTGTGATCATGCTTGTATATTTTGTTTTAGAAAATTATGCATTGAGCATTGAATTAGTTGAAGGGGATAAAAGTCACTTGTTAACTTTTCTAGAAATTTGCAAGGACAAGAATTTAGTTAAATTCAAATTTGACACACTAAATGAAATCAATATTTTTTGAAACAAATATCATTAGAAAGGAACCAAAATTCCCTAAAAAATCATTTTTCATTGCACATAAAAATTCACAAGGCATATATGAGGTTTGAGGGATTCAATTTAAAAACAAATGTCAAATGTTAATTTTTTATTATCACATTTCACTAAAAAGTGTTACTCATATTCATGAATTCACCCATGGCCCCTTTGGTTTTCACCTCGATCATGGTCAAGACCCCAAGATCCATCCCTAATAGAAAAAAACTCCCATTTGTGTCCATATCCTACTCGAAGGTCAAAGATCCCTTTTAGAGAGCATGTGTGGTTCTTTAAGGCCACATTCATGGACTAGATCCTTAAAATATTTATATAGGAATTGAAGCCCTTTATTTCATCCCCTTACCGTGCTCAATACCTTGAAACCCATCCTTGGTGCTCAAAACCTCCTAATGGCATGTATATCCCAATCAAAGGCCAAATATCTCCTCTAGAGGGCCTATGTAGTGATTCAAGGAATCATTCATGGTTGATGGCCTATGTAGTGATTCAAGGAATCATTCATGGTTGATGAGACTTAAATATTTCATTTTCATCTTGATACCCTTTGTCTTCTCCCATGGCCATGCTTAAGGTATTGAGACTCATTCCTCCTATCCAAAAATTTATAATGACACCCATATCCCAATTGGAGGCCAAAGATTCTATATAGAGGGTTTATGTAGTAGTTCAAGGTGATATTAATGTATTTTGAGCCTTAGAAGATTAAATTAGATCCTATGAATCTAGTTTTGCATAACCATGGCCACGACCCCAATATCAATCCTTGATATGAAAAATATCAAAATGATTCTCATATCCCACTTAAGAGGCCAAATACCCCCTTTAAAGGATATTTTTTGTGGTTTGAGGCCTATTTCAATGACCACAACCCTAAATGCTTCATTATGGGGTAAAATATCTTGATTTCTTCTCTTGACCATGGTTAATACTCAAGGCCCATCTCTTGTGTGCTAAACCTCATAATGGTACCAATATCCCACTCAAGGTCAAAGTTCATTTCTACAGGTTCTATGTGGGTTTTTAGGCCTTGTTCATGTCCCATTAACTCTATATGATTCATTTAGTGATTAAGGACCTTATTTTCCTCCCCTAATCATATTCAATGCCTTAAGACCCATCCCAACTATGAAAAAAATTATAATGGAACCTTTATCCCACTCATATGCTAAATTTCCCCTTTAGAGGGCCCATGTTGTGGTTCAAGCCTTTGATCATGGTTTGTTAGCTAAAATAATATTCATTTAGGGTATGATTTTGTAGATTTCTCCCCCAACCATGGTTAATGCCTCAAGACATATCCTTGATGCTGAAAACATCCTAATGGTGCCATGTCTTACTTGAAGGATAATGATCCCCTATAGAGGATATTTTGTGTGGTTTATGGCATTATTGATGACCCTTGATCCATAAAGTATTTATCTAGGGCCTAAGGGCCTTATTTTTCTCCCTTGACCATGAATAATGCCTTAATGTATATCCCTAGTGCATAAGACCTCATAATGGATGTTCCACTTGAAGGCCAAATATCAGGTCTAAAAATCCTTCCACTATGGTTTGAGGTCATGTCCATGACCCGTGAGCCTTAGAGATCCATTTATGGTGTAAAACCATTATCTTTCCTCCCCTGACTATGCTGAAATCCATGAGACCCATCCTTACTATAAAAGTGATCCTAATTGTTCCCATATCCCACTTGAATGCCAAAGATCCCTTTTAGAGAGTTTTTGTTTTAGTTTGAGGCCTTTATTATTCCCCATTAGATAAACAACCATAATTTAGTGTTTCATTCCTTAGATTTCCCCTCCAACCATGGTCAAGGACCTAGACCCTTCCCTAGTGAACAAAACCTCCTAATGGTTCCCATATCCCACTTGAAAGACAATGGCCCCCTATAGAGGGGACGTTTTGTGGTTTGTGTCTTTGTTCGTGGCCCTTGGTCCCTAGAAGCTACATATATGGCCCCAAGGAATTATTTTCCTCCCTCGACCATCAACAAGGCCTTGAGATCCTTCCCTCCTATGGAAGACATCGTAATATCAACTATATTCCACTTGGATATTGAATATCCCTTTTAGAGGGCCTGTATGATGGTTTGAGGCCTTTTTCATGGCCTATGAGGACCAGAAGCATCCATTAGAGATTAATTCCCTTCTTTTCCTCCCCCTACAATGGTTAAGTACTTGAGACCTATATCTCATGTGCAAAAGCTCCCAAAATCATCCATATTACCATTGGTGGCCACATATCCCCTTTAGAGGGCCTATGTGATGTTATGAGGTACCAATCATGGTTTAGAGCCCAATAAGCTTCATTTAGGATCCTAAAGACTTTTATATCCTCCATATACCATGATCAAGTCCCAGACCTATCCCTTGAGAAACAAACCTCCTAGTGACATTCATATCCCACTCAGAGGCCAAAATACCTATATAAAGGGTCTATGTGGTGGTTCAAAGCCCTGTTCCTAGCCCATAAGCATTAATAGCTTCACTTAGAGACTAATTCTCTTTTTCTCCTCACCAAACCATGGTTAAGGGCCTAAGATCCATAGCTAGAGCACAAAACCTTGTAATGGCACTTGTATCCCACTAAAATATCATATATTCTCTCTATAGGGCCTATGTCGTGGTTGAATACATCATTATTGTAACATCCTCACTATAATCCCCAGTTTAATTAATGCTTATGTAGATATAATGTGTGGCTACTACCAAAGCGATGCAAACCACAACAGATGGAAATGACTGCAGAAATCAACTCTATTCTCAAGTATGCTATATAAACAAATATGTTAGTAAGACAAGATAAAAGGCCTACCTTGTCCAGACGTTCGATGAAGTCCACCGTTGAACACTTGACCAAAGAAATATACCTGCAACTAGTCCTCAACAACCAAGCAAAAAAGGCATATGATGATAATATATGATGTTAGCAAATTCAATAGCATAATCCATTAATATACATAACAAATACGCCCATGGAATAATAATTCAAATATTTGCAAGATATCAATTGGACGGGAAAAGAGTGTTTCTATTAATATATGATCAACAGAGGTGAAAGAGTTACAATCTTTCGTGTCGGCATGGTTCGGAACTGAGAAATTAAGTTCCTTCCAGCTGGGCCTCCACCACTTCAATCCTCCACCAAAGGCAAGCTCATAGAAGAGAGACAATGAAGTTCTCATTCAATAAGGGAAGAGCTTGGGGGTTGAACACTGTGTTCAGACTTAAAGGACAAAGGGATGCAGACTCAATATGAAGTGAATAATTTCTCTAGAGTAACTTTTCTCTCAAAGTTGAATTCTTTCTCCTCCTTTGCATATCTTAGAATTGGCCCATTTATAGCCTTCAAATGGAGCTGAAGGGCTGAGTCGGAATGTTTTCAGTATATGGAAGGCCAAGGATCATTGATCTCCTGTCGTGACATGGAAACCTAACATCATTTTTCATTTTTGGGCACAAATCTTGATGTATGCAGGCTGTAGTGGTGCAACCTGCATATACGCATATTGTATAGTAGGCAAGGTGTGTATATGTGGAAAAAATGTATTTTTAGCTCTAGGATTTGCAAAAAGGGATGAAAAGTATGCAAAGGGAAATGGAAAAAGGCCCTTTGTGCAAGATTGCATAGGGTGAGAAAAATATTGCTATAACAGATGCCCCCTAATGCGTGAGGTCAGAGGAGTATCTGCAATGGATGAAATACATTATAAAAACCCAGAAGTGGGGTGATGGGGAACCAGCTGGAAGAACTAGTTGCTCATTACATTTTGTACTGACTTTGCATACATGGATGCCAATTTGAATTACACTACAGATCCATGTGAAAATATACCAAAAAATTGTCTGTGGCCATGAATAGGCAAATACAAATGCAGTTACATGCCATAGGTTGTCATAGTCATGAACAAGGCCCAGTATAACTAGTCTCAAAATCAATCTGAGGATATCTGTATACCATGGAGTACAATATGATTTCCCATGATCACTGAAGTCATATAGGTATTGGTCCAATGAAAAGGAAGCAACAACTAAGGAAAGCTACGACCACATACTGATGTCTTCAAGTCTTCTACACAATCCACCAAAGGTGCAATTCTACATCATGTGAATAAAGGAGTTGAGGTCGAACACAATGAGACATCATTTGATTACTGGTCATTGAGGTATATCGTTAACAAACACAAGACATCCTACCGATGATCAAAGTAGGTATCAAGGCACTGAGTACATTCTAACAAGTGTGAATAAAGGAGTCAGGGTCGAACACTTGAAGAATCCCTTGATCAGGAGACATTGATGTATTCCCAACTGTCAATGGCGAGAGAACTTGCCACTAATGACTGCAAGCCTCAAGGTACTCATAGGACTCTGGGTCTTGTTTCTAGAATAGATGAGATGAAGTTGATGGAAGGAGACCCATTGAAAGGAGAGCATTAAGGCATCTATCATCATTCAACATGAGGTACAAAGAAGGAGCTTCATTATTTGGAGAAAATCGAACGAAGAACATGTTCACAAACCAATGACCCTGTGCATCTTTCGCGTGTGCCAAGTGAAAGCGGTACACAAAAAAGACCCTCTAAATAGAAGTCAATGAGGAAAACTACTGAAAAAGGTGAGGAAACCACCAATAAGGCTAATGGCATCCAAGACACTGCATGAATCCCAATGTGTGAATAGATGTCTTGTCGTCGAACATAAGGGAAACCACCCAGTCAATGACTAATGATGAAATGTCTCCTGTTGGGTTCAAGGTTACCTACCAATGATGAAAGTAGGACCAGGGTGGATGATAGGACTAGAACATCATGTGATTCTGAGACAAAATGAGGGTATGGCCAACAAGCAAAGTCAAGAGTTCTGAGAAATGGCTGACACAGGTTGATAGAATTCCTTTGAACAAGAGCATGAGACATATGGAAGATTCCAACAACATAGACTCAATGATGAAACCGTGAGATGTAGGAGGCATCAATGAAATTATCCATAGGGACTGGAAGAGTAACCAGTTGATGGAGAAAACTCTCTGTAACGATCTCAACTTCTTAAAGCCATGCTAAACCCAAAATTATGATGACAAATGGACTCAATAACTTTGTGCTCCATTCAAAGGCAACACGACTGCTACCAATATAAGATAATACCCCCTTCCTGCCCGTCTTTTTTTTTTTTTCATAGTCAAATGAATGCTATGATACAAAGGAGGAAACGAGTGTCGCAAGTAAGAAAAACTAGTTCCAGTAGTGGAACATACCTATTCTCAATGCAAGGAGATGCATGCGGTAGATGGACACTCAGGGGAATGTTCCCTCCTGGGTATAGGGTGTCAAATTGCGAACGATATAACGAGGCTCTGCTTGGTTGAGGATGCAAAACTACTGAGGCAAACGATTTATAACTCAAAGTGAGAACCAACTATAGGATTAATATTGAAAGCAAGGGCATGAGATGCAATCACAACTTAACGCCAAAAAAAGTCCTTTTTCATGATCTTAGTCTACTTGGTGTGAAAAAGGGATAAACTTGTACCAAATATACGTCCTTTAAAATCCAATTTATGAGTGTGAAAGAGACAAGTTCACTCGGAAATATTTTCTCTTTTTGAAGACAAGTTGGAAAAGAGATTAAATTAAACTCAATTGAGAGTCCTCTAGGTATAGGGAAACATGTTTATGAGTGATAAATGAGGCTCATCATAAATTCATGTATTATCTATAAGGGACTCCCGGTCCTAATTAAAAAATCTCTGCATGGGCACCAAATGAAGCAGAGGATCTAACTAGGGCACCCATGTTTGGTAAGTCTCTACCACTTGATAATGACACGTCTTATAGCAGATGGAAGGTTCTGTGTCGCAACAACTGGGTTCATACCTAAGGCATATGAGTGACAGTTATATGATGATGCAAAAGTGCATGGTGGAATGGATACCTATCCTATATGCTGGGTAGCGAAAATACCTGCCCACTGTCACAAACGGTCAACATAATGTTGAAATCCGCAAGAATCCATGGTGAAAACTACAAAAACCAACTCAATCCACTGCTATATTATTCCATTAGGCGAAAAAATGACTCGAAACTATAGAAAGTGGGTAAAAACTTCTATAAATAGTAACAAAACCAAAATTTACCATGTCATTTTGAATTTTTACCCAAATAGTGAAAATTGGACCAAAATACCTCTGATCTTCAACTGGTGATTGTGAGACTGTTGGGTGATGAAATCAAAGACCGTCTGGACCAGGTAATTCCTCTTCCCTCCTCTTCCTTTCTAGTGGATTAGATTTTTTAAATTAGGTTTCAAAATTTGAGTAAATTAGGGCGCAAATTGAGTATTTCAGTGTATGCATGCTACCGTTCATCGAGTCACATATACGTGAGGTTATACACGACTGTGTAAAATAAAGGATGTGTGTACTCAGCCCTATACATGACTATGAATGCTTCATTAGATGTACAAGTCTGTAAATAAGGTTTTCTATCGTTGCTAACTCAGAAATTGATTTTTCCAGAGCTTATCAAATTATCAAGTACCAGTTGGGCAGGCCTTTGTGGATGGTGATATTGGGGAGGTGAGACTCGATAACAACGAGCAAAAGTGGTGAAAACAATAACATTCCACCTCCCACTTCCAGTCTAAGCAACCTCATGTCACTATTCTAAGCGCGGGGACTCTCCACAAAGGAGATGATTGCACTCTCTGGTAATAATAATGACGATGGCCATGACCTAATAATTGGTTTGAACTATGGATATGTATTACGCACTGATGAGTACAATAGAGGAGATGCATTATGGAAGAAGAGATGCATGATTTTCTAGGAGGGAAGTCTACGTTAATCTCATGGCAGATGGAGAACTTAGTTGCATCTGCCCTCAGATTTGAAGTCAACCGATTGTTGTTGTTAGACATGATGTTGCATCTCAGAGAGATTTGAAAAAGTTTCTTATGGGTGTTGCAGGTCTCTGAATTCTCTCTGTGGTTGGTAGCTGGGCTAGTACCTTATTCCATGTTGCATACACATAGATGAGAATGTGAGAATGATATCTAATTTAGAGTGTCCTTGTTGAGCCATCCTCGTGAGTAAGACAAGTGGTTGCGATCCCAAAAATTTCAAGTAATCATCCATCGTTCTATCCCAAGAGAGTCATTGAGAAAGAGATCTTTTGTCAAAACTTTTAGGATGGTTTCTCTTGTTCTAAATGTCCCACGAAGGATTTCTTTTGTTTTGGGAACAATAAAACAAAACACAATAAAAACTTATATATACAAAAAATCATAAAAAAATAAAAATAAAAAATAAAAAAAATAAACAAAACCAAAGAAATAATATTTTATTTGCAAAAAGAAAAACATCATAAAAATCAGAAATATAAAAACAAAAAACACTTAAAACTTAAAAATAAAAATAACAAAAACAAATAAAATTGCAAATGGACATTCTCTAATTCCTGAAAGCAATATGCTTAACATTAATTTGTTTTTCTTAAGTCACTTCAAGAAGCAATCAACAATGGAATAAGTGTGCAACGACAAAAGTAAAACACACTTTTTATCTCTTTAATTTGCCGCATTCGTACTTAATCTCACATTTTATGTTTTACGATGATCTCACAAATTTGATTGCAAGATTAGTACTAAGTTTGATTGCAGGAATGAAGATGCTCTCATTCCATGCCATAGTGATTTTCAAGAATCGCAACATTTTTCCGAAAAACATGCTTTGTTGACTGCTTGAAGGAATTGCTACTCATCATAAACATCCTGGCGTTTGTTGTTATACAGAAACCTTTCATAAACCCAATTGCGTCATGAATGTTTACCCCCCATTTTTTTCCCTTCAAACGCACATTAGTCATCCATGTCTTGAAGTCCACTTTCCATCGCCTTATCAGTCATGACTTCACACATGCCCATTCTTTTCTGAGTCGCATAAATTTTTTCCTTCTTTTTTTCATGTCATTTTTCCTTCTAAACAAAACCAGTCACCTCCTTTTCCATGATTACATTGCCTTGCTATAAACATTGTTGCTAGTGAGATCTTTCCTATAGTCCTACCAATCTTTTTATCAAAACTCGTGTTGACTAATGTGGGATTCCTTAAGGCCCACCTTTCAACAAGTCTTGCCCCATTGACCTCAACACCTTATCTGGGATATAGACTAGATTTCCTTTTGAGTACTTGGAGGCTTGCATGCCTTAATGGCAAGTTCTCTCACTGGAAATCATGGGAATACATAACTGTCCCTTGATCATCAGATCTTGCAAGTGGCTCGACATCAACAAAACTATTCGCACTTTACAAGATGTACTCGGGTACCTTGGAAATCATTGACATCAATGGTGAGTTTTCCTCCCATTGGTTAATGACACAGATCAATGATCGATAATCCAATGACTTATTTTCATGATCGACATCAACACATTCATTTGCATGACTAGAATTGTACCATCGGTTTTATCAGCAGGTGAAGAATATGCACTTTTCATGATTCCATCAGTAGTTACAATAACATGACTTCATCTCTATGAGAGTATCATAGTTCCACTTTCATACTTCCTCTTTTCCATGATTCATCAACAGTGGTTCAGATTCCTCCACTTCACATTCTCTGATCCAACAGTCATGGCAGTTGTAGCTACAACAACAGTCACCTTTCACATGATCCTGTAGCAGTGACATCTTCCATGCTCTAGCAGTCGTATCATCCATATTCCTATTGCATAGTTCATCAACATTTTGGGTAAGTGGAGGTATGTTATTTTCTAAACTTTAATCATGTAATTCCTCAACTGCTACCAATGAATAATTTGGAAAATTCCCTCACCAAGCCCCATTTCCTTTTCACTTATATGACCCATGCCAAGTTGCATGTGGACATGCAACCAAATCAGTTGGGGGTTGGGGACTTTATTCACTATCATCACTCCATTTTTCCACTACCATCATTCCATTTTTCATTTCATTTTCCATTCACCAACATTTCTTTTCCAACGATACTTTGTTTCACTTTTCTTCATAAGCATTGATATACATATTGGCATGATTCAAAAATATGAAAAAGGGATTTCTTATACTCGGTAATGTTTCCTTATGCACATTGATATCTTATTTTTTCTAACAAGTATATGGGTAAATTATTATCATAACAAAAAGAGAACAAATAACGAAATGAATGTTGTTTACACAAGAACCAACATTTTATTATCATAACAGCAAGAGAACAAATAATGAAATGAATGTTGTTTACACAAGAACCAACATTCTTTATGTTCATGGTTGTCACACAAGAACCAACCATAAGAAAATGTCAGTTGTTACTCATGTAAATTCCATCATGGAAATATTCATTATCATCACTCAAAGATGAAATTCATATGCCCAAATTTCTTGAGAAGATCCATGCATAGTTGCATGCGGACATGAAACAAGTTCAGTTGGGGGGTATGTCGGGGCTTAGAAATGTCATATTTTCATCCACCTTTCCCTTCATCACTCTTCACATTTAATCGCCCCATTAACCTTTCATGATATCATTTTCATAAATATATTTGGGTTTCACCTTATTATTTTCCACTTTACTCATTTTAGTACTAAAAGGGAATTTGTGATTAAATATTAGAAAATTGACATGTTTTCATATATATCTCAAAAATGTGTGAGCTTTGTAATGTGTAGGAATATGTGAAGAATTAATACAAAATGACTTCTCGAATACTTCCTCCACCATTTCAAGATTTGAGGAGATAATTCAAGCCTATTCCAAGGAGAAGATCATGGAGATTTGGTTGACATATCTTATCCAAGATATATGAGAGATATGTGTGAGGATTTGAAGGGATTATATTTTGTAATAATGGGAAATTGGTTGAGAGAAAAGTGGATCTATAATTATGAGATGCTTATCTTATCTTCAAGGCTCTCATGCATAAAAGAGAGCGCTCTCTCTTCATGAGGGGGTAGTAATTAGGATTCAAGTAGAAGTCTGTAATGAATCTTAGTATATAGATTTTGGGTTTTGTAATATTGGAGAAAGGGATTCTTAGTTTGATTCATGCTTTCATTATTGTTTCATGATTTGTCATTTGATTCTTGTAATGTAATTTGAGATTGATTTATGGTTGGTGTGAGATCACATGTGTCGTCTTGTTGCTCTTCACATGTTGTTTCTCCTTTGATGCAAGTTTCCATTTCAATTTAATTTCATTTACGCAATTCCATTTCAGTTGTGTGTTTTAGCAATTCATTTCCAAGTCGTGTGTTTCATCTCCCTGCATTAGATTAATGATTCAATTCTAGTTGTAGCTTCGACATTAGATTAGGTTAAATTAGCTTCAATCCTGCATATACTGTTTTTGTGCTTCATAAGTTTACGAACTCCTTGGGTTGACAATTAAATGATTGGACATTTATTTAATGAGAATATTTACCACCAACAGTGAGGTTGTTTGAAATGATCTTGGATTACTGGGATCCTGACAGTGAGAGATTCAACCTTGATGGGAAACCATTGAGGATTGAAGTTGAGGATATATACTTTTTGACTGGGTTATCGCATCGGGGTGAGGTGGTGAACCTCAAAGATCAGGGATCCATGAGCACAGTGAATATAGAGGAGTACATAGACACTCACTATGTAGCAGGGACCGAGAAGGTCAGGAGTCAACTCCCCATTTGAGCGATAAACAATATCAGCCTCAAGATTGTTGTCCTCATTTTGACCAGGATCACAAGATCGTCTTCGTTGCACCAAGCATCAAGGTCACTCATGTTATATTATGTAGAGTTATTAAGACCCATTGTATATGACTAATGTACCTCACTACTAGATAATATGAAGAGCTAGTTGACATAGTGCAAACAGGGTGACAAGAGGAACTTCAGGTTTGCCTCTATCTTATGTAGCTTTTTCTTCAATCAGGTTCCAAGTTTGGGACCTAGAGTCAAGATCATTCCAAGAGGACCTCACGATCCAACCATGGAACGGTGGACTGAGGTAATGAGATGATAGGGCGGAGGTAGGGTGCTCACACCCTACAGCGATGATTTGTTCTACAAGTGGAGGCGATAGGTCATTTCTCTGGATGACTACCCCTATGCAAGGATCGACTTGAGAGGGGACCTTGACATGCCATTGCCACCAGGTACCACCTACGAGGACATAGTTATGTCAAATGTTTTTAAATATTTCATTTTTTTGTATTTTTGTATATTAAAACAAAAATATTTTTGGATGATGCTTAAGTACTAACCATACACTTGTGTGATGTAGACATAGGTCCGTGATGACCAGACGAGCTTCCACGACATCATCGGAGGCACCGGGGAGATGAGGAAACGATAGCAGAAGCAAAGAGAATCCTTCAAAACGTGCAGGGAAACCTGTCTCATTTGACTCATAGGATTCTGACGGTTCAAGTAGAGGATCTGTTGGAGGCCATGCAGCGACAAGTAGTTGGTGTGCCCAGAGCTTGGGTGCGACTCTTTCGACATCTCGCAAAAGCCGTAGTTTTTTATCATGACACACATCTGATTCCACAAGCGTAGATTTCGTGGATCTTGTATTATCGGTTGTATATGTGTATTGAGGGTGTTAGCCCCAATTTTGTACTATAAACATCATATATTTTTTTGAAATATATATAAAACAAGGATCTTCAACTTTAATTATATTACAATGTGTACATTGATGAAATGGTTTTCTTTTCTTTAGTTATGTGACAAATGCCAATCTAAAACAAAATTAGCATAAGCATCATATACGTAATTAGAACTCTTAGGTATGTGATAATAAGTAATAAAATCAAATTGTCGTTCTAAAAGACATACCCGCAAGAATCGTCGGAGTAAAGTAGGATCACACATGTGGTAACTGTCGTTTAACTAACATACTACTAACTGAGAATCCAGGAAAACCTCTAAAGAGAGAATACATTGTGAGATAGCATCGCGCAAAATTTCTATAACAATGCTATATTCAACCACATTATTTGTGGATGGCCCTAGGGATACGCCACCTAAAGACACCAGTAGACCCTTGGGTGAGTAAACCACCCAAGAGGTGGAAGCCAAGTTCTGTGTATGACGACTGGCTCTGTCTGCGAATCCTAAGTAGACCAAAGACTCCATTGACATCTTCCAACCAAGGGAAAACTCGATAAGCAAGATGAAGACAAAAACAAAGGGAAAATATATATACACTAAATTACATTAGTATACAAAGAGTTATGCCCAAGATTGAGGCTCAATCGTAATATCTTTTCAAGTAGAGCCCATTCCTGGGCTTGGCCAACATATTCCCTTCATAATCTTCTAAATCATAGGCTCCTTTTTCTAAGACACATTGCATGATATAGGGACCGTGCCACATGGTTTTAAACTTTCCTTCCCCCAACGGTTCTTTGTCTTGATCATATAAGAGGACCAAGTCACCCTCAGCATAAAAACAAGGACAAACAGACTTATCGTACTGGACCTTGACACATCTTTTGTTCACCTCGATATCCATAGAGGCATCTCGACGCTTCTCGTCAAGATTCTCTAGGTGTACTAGGCATCGCTTGAGATCAACAGTGTCAGGTAGGAGCACGACTTCCAACTTAAGAGAAAGGATTTCACATTCAATAGGTAATATTGAATCCACACCATGTACTAACTGGAAAGGGGAAAATCTAGTGGCATTCTTGACCAAGGTTTGATATGCCCAGAGTACGAGATATAGCATAATATGCTAGTCAGACTTACTCTGGATGAAAATTTTCTGCAAAATAGTCTTAAGAGACTTGTTGACAACCTCTACTTGTCCATTTTCCTGGGGGTAGTAAGGGGAAGAATGTTACAGATCAACATTAATCACCTTGATAGTGTCGCAAGTGTCGTCATTATAAGTGTCACAAGTGTCGCATTCTGCTCATAAGTGTCGCAAGTGTCAAAGAAAGCATACTGCCATGATGCCTATGTTGTGCCTATAACTACATGGGAAGGACAGTTGAAACACCTCAAACATTTTTGGAAGAAGAGAAATGAGTCAATAGGCTTATGAACCTCTTGTCATCTGAAAGCACCCAAAAAACTGAGTTTTTGGAGGGGAGCGCTCCCCTATACCTCTCTCAGGAGTGCTGGTGCCCCCCTATAAGCTATCAGGGAGCGTTATAACACTCTGAGTTCCCTTTTGAGGGAGCGCTACCTATTCTGGGTAGCAGTTGATTTGTTGAGAAGAATGGGGAAAGGATCTTTTCATTCTTGGAAGGCAGTTGGATTTGAATCCTCAATCAAGCCATGATCTTAGGGTAGATCCCTAACTGAAGGAGGAAAATCCTCAACTCACCCCAAAGATATCTCAAGTTGTTGAGCCTCTCCAAGGCTATATAAGCAAGCTTTCTCATGGTGAAAGGGGAATAAAAAGGAAGAATCACACCAAGCTTATGATCTTATAACTGGTGTTGGGATAGAGATGATTTGGAAGCAAGAATCCTATGATCTCATAGGGAGAAATCGGTGAAGCTATCATCATTCATATCATGGATCTTTTGAGCAAGGGGTAGACAAGGAGGACTTGGCGAAACTGTCACATTCCATCTACAACTGTAAGTAATGTTTTGTCCTCATTAATATAATTTGTTTGGCCTGTTTCTTTCTAATTCGTGTTCAATCTCACATGAATTTGTCTCTTTAGTAGATAGACCTATTTCGGACTAATCTTGATAGAGTAGGAAGTGGTCGTACTTTGTTTGTCTACAGGGCTTATCGAGGAGCAAAAGATTGGAGCTCTATTCAGAGCATGCAGGGACAAACACCGGTAAAAGGTACTTATTTTCTCCTTCCTCCTCTCACACTAGTCCACCTAGATCTAAAAGGAAGTCAGTGACCATGATAAACACTTTCTGTCTTAGATTTAAGAGTCTAACTCTTTGAGGAGATCTACCTGTCCGCAGGGATATTTTCCTTCAACAAAGAATGACCATGCTTAAACCCCATATTGGATGCTAGCTCTTCCATCATTTCATTCTGAAAGTGACTGCCATGATTAGTGACAATCTCACTTGGGATACCAAACCAGGCAATAATTTTATTGAATACAAATAAGGCAACAGTCTTCCCGTCAGATTTAATTGTAGGCATGGCTTCGACCCACTTAGTAAAGTAGTCAATGACCATGATAATGTGTTGATGCCCCCCAGCCAAAGTTGGGTTACAATCCACGAAGTCCACCCCCCACTTGGTGAAGGGATCGACGGTAATGACTGGGTGAAGAGGGGTTGGATGCAAGGACATTTTCTAAGTGAACACCTGGCAGGGGTGACACTTCTTAACCGCTTCAACACAATCTTTAAAGATAGATGGCCAGAAATAACCGGCTCGCAAAATGTTTTGGGTTGTCGCAAGCCCGGATAGATGACCACCACAAGCCCCACTGTGGAAATCATTTAGAACTGACTCGGCTTCTTCATGAGTTAAACAATGATGCAAGATATTGTCTATTCCTCAACGATACAAAGTGTCACCGATGATAGTGTAATTATTAGCTTGGTATCATACACGTCATCGGTCATCTCATGAGAGATGCTGAGGGAACTTCAAAGTTTGAATATAGAGAACGATGTCTCCATACCAGGGGTCAGATGATGAGACAAGGAAAATGTGTTCATGTGCAAACAAATCAGCATGGATAACATCCTCATCTAATCGTGGAAAGTCAGATATTAACTCTGCAAATACTAGTGATTTCTTGGATTTCGCAGAAGAGAAATTGAGATCAAATTCTTGTAAAATGACAATCCATTTATTATATTTTCCCCCTATGATACGCCTGGTAGGGACGTATTGAAATGGATTGACATCGACAACCAGAGTAGTATTGAAAAACAGTATATAATGGTGTAAACGTTGGACTATGTGAATGACAACCAAAGCTATCTTTTCAACGTGAGAATAATTGAGCTCTAGACCGACTAAATTTTGATTAAGATAGTAGATGACATGCTAGTAGATCTCATCATCCTCCTAAACCAAAACCATACCAATCGTCTCTTTAGACGCGATGACATAAAACAAGTAATCCCTACTGTAGTTAGGAGACTTCAGCAGAGGCGTCGATACCAAGGCTTTCTTCAAAGCATCGAAGGACTCCTAGGCTTTCTCATCCGAGATAAAAGGGGTGTACTTCAAAAGATGCATGAAACCCTTAGTGATATTGGCATATTTTACTATAAAACGGTGTAAAAAGTTAGATTTCCCCTGTAAACCTTGAAGTTTTCGAATAGTGTGCAGGGGAGGCAACCGAAGTATTTCTTCAACCTTTAACAAATCTACCATGATCCTAGTCTCAGAAACTAGAAATCCCAAAAAACGACTAGACCTAACGCAAAATATGCATTTATGAGGGTTCAACTGGATTCTATAATAACGACATCTTTCAAAAACTAGTTGAAGGTGCTTAGAGTGATCCGCTCTCTTACGAGAGTGAGTAGTAAGATCGTCAAGGTAAGATTTGACTATATGCTTAAGATCATGAAATGTGAAGGTCATAGCATGCTGGAAGGTTGCTCCGGCGTTTTTAAGACCGAAAGACATCTTCCGATATGAGAAAGTACCCCAAGGACAAATAAATGCCGTAGTGTGTTGATCCTCGGGTTTAATTTGAATTTGGTTATACCCTGAAAATCCATCCATAAAAGATAACACTTCGCTTCCCGCACACTCGTCGAGAATATGATCAATGAAAGGTGTCGAGAAGTTGTCTTTAGGACAAACTTTGTTCAGGTCACGAAATACCATGCATACACAAATGGTTCCTTGCTTCTTATTCATAGGAACGTGATTGGATAACCATTTAGTCAAGGGAACCGGGTAGATAAAGCCATCATTAAGTAGTTTCTCTACCTCTGACTTAATAGTAGGGGCCTTCCAAGGATTGACATCTCTAAGACATTATCGAACAGGTTTAGCATCCAGATAATTTCTAATCTCATGCTCGACAATACGGGGGTCAATTCCTAGCATCTCTTCATATGACCAAGCAAACACATCTCAAAATTCCTTGAAGAGTTCGGTGTAGATCAAGATTTCTTCTGGCGAGCAATCCACACCGATATGTACGTTTTCAAACATGTCGGCGGTACGAGAGATATTGATCGTGACGGTAGGAGAGATAGTCGCCATATTTCCTTCGACATAAATGTCGTGTGTATCAAGTGGAACTATGGTGTGACTGACTATCTCGCTCAAAGTAGATTGAAAGTCATCTTGTTTGATTCTTTCAAACTCTGGGAGAAAATAAGAGCGATGATGCATATCATCCCAAGGTTTGTCGGAACCATTCATTGCTTCGATGATAGCTTCATTCGAGGGAAATGTCTCATCGAGGTAGTCATGTGAACAAGACAACAAAGTGGCCCACACGGGCTTAAGAACAGGATCCTCCTTATTCGTCGGTAAGGTAACAGGATCGAGATCAGTGGAAGATTCAAGAACATCTTGATACACAATCTCCGATGCCGATAGTGGCATGGCCATTCCAGCATGCAACTGACCTTCGCAAGATGAAGTCAAGGAAGGTAAGTTCCAAGGATCATTAAAATAGGAAGTGCCGAAAGGAACGGACCTCTCTGACGAAACGAGCCTACTGGACATGGCGTAAACATGGTGAATCAGTGCCATGAAGTTGAAAGTACCCATAAGAGAAGATTACATTCCGACATCGATGTTCTCAATTGTCGGCTGAGAATTTTTTACCACGGGGATTGAGGGTCTAACATATGCATTGGGGATAGCATACACAAAGGATAACTGGTCGATCATCATGATCTTCCCATCGAGTGGAAAAAAAAGAGTGTTGAAGACAAACGCTATGATGGAAGTCATAACATAGGTCCAATTGCATCTTTGTTACAAGTTATAATCAAGAGGTGCATCAACTACCTCAACATCCACCTCTACCGTCTTCCCACCTAACTGGACAAGAAAGGCAGGAAGAATACCATGAGGGCGGAAAGAATGACTGTCAAGTAGTCGACATGGTCAGTGATTGAGAAAGATTTGGAGATCTGAGATCTTTCCAACAGATCAGGGACTTCACACATGTAGCAAAGCCTTCATTAAAAACTACGTGTTTGATGGTATACTTTGAGTACCCCATGTGGATTTGGAATGCCACATGGTAAGGCAAGTGAGGTTTCACATCTGTGTCGTCAAACTTGAAATTTTTTGAGCCACTAGGATCTAGATCTCCTAGCGTAGATAACAAGGCATTCCTTTGTGAAGGACATGTGTGGAGTACCTCTAGAGCTGACATCGTACAAGGGGTTTGACCCAGGTCCTCAACAATAGAGTAATTCTGGGTGACTAGCATTTGGATTGTGGGTAGAGCACTTGAGTACTCCTTTTGGAATATGAGGTGGTAGCTCTGGTTTTTCAATCTGTAAAGTCATCTCCGGAGGAGGAGGAGTATATTCTAGACCATGCATAGCCTGTGAAGAACTATAATCTTGAGATTGGGTGGCTACACGAACCTTATCATCGACCATATGGATACACAAATGGTCACCATCTTGGGATGACGAGTTTTGACTCCCACTGACCGCATTTCTGGCATTTGAGGAGATCGAGGCCATGTGTTGGTTATGTGGGAAAGGATTCGTTAGCACAGCGGGTGGCAGAGATAAGAGCCTCACAGCTTCCACAAATTTGGGGCATAAATGAGTAAGGTGATTGTCTATACAAAGCTTATAGGGAAATTTCACCTTACGCCTTTCTTTCTTTCCCTCTCCAACATTATTATTCATCTTCTCATTATTACCATTGTCCTTGGGTTTATTATTATTATTCCCACCCTTACGATTATTATTACGCCATTTCTTCTTATTCAGGTCTGGTTGTTGGTTACCATTTGGGCCAGTTGACGATTGCATGAAATGTACATCTGCTGACTGAGTGGGATTGGAAGGCACAGACAAAGCTGGACCTCCTGCAGACTGGTTTAGAGACAACTCTTTCAAATGGCTTGTCACCAAGTCTAAGGATTTTACATTGGCGGAGCCTACAATGCCATCGGCATGAGGTCCGGGCTTTTTTCTAGGGTCATATGTTGACCTTGGTGCATCTGGAAGAATGTGGTATAACATCCCAGACTGAGCGTATATAATATCTAACTACTGGGCTTTGAAGATTGCTTCTTCCTCAGTTGTAACCCTAGATGTAGCTACATCCTTCAAGATAGGAGGATGCAAAGACTTAAGGAACCATTCTAAAAGAAAGGTCAGGGGTATGGAGGTCTTAATCAACCTTTTCCATCTATGCCACTCCTGGATATGATCTGAGATATGAGTGGTTGTGTCTGGGCATAAAGTTGACATAAGTTCTAGGCCAACATCATAATGAACTGATAATTGGAAGTGGTTAAGGAAGACTAACACCATATGACTAAAGGCCCCATATGCCCCCCTAGGTAGCTCGACATACCATTTCGTAGAAACCCCAATGAGGGTGCATTGAAATAATCTTAACCAAATGGAATCGTCATTAAGGGAATTCGAGGAGCACCATAGGTGAAAGGTAGTAACGTGATCACCAGGATCCTCTCCATTCTTACCTTCAAATTTTGGAATGTCCAAAGGAAGCTTGGTGGGGACAGGGGGGCATGTAGGATCATGACACATAGGGTCATTCATCAACTTAGACAAGTATGGTAGATTAAGCATGGCTATAAAAGGGAGACGAAGTTGCGACATCTGGCCCCAAGCTCCCTGGAAAGATTGTGTTTGAGGAACTACAACTCATCCAGGGTTCTAGTAAGCACCATGGCCTTGTCTGAGATTCTAAGACCCTCCTCCAGGATGATTCATAAGAGGTTGGTTGGGAATAATTCTAGTAGGAATGTTCTGATGTGGGTTATAAAAATTTTCCCCAACCAGAGTGGCTCCGGGTTGGGGGTTGCCCAAGGTGTGAAACTGATCTCCTCCAGGTGTGAATACAGAGGATAGAGGTGGATTCGTCATGCCAAACATGTTGGTTGAAATTGACAATGAAGAGGTAAGGGTATAAGACAGAACTTGACCAGAAGCTTGTCTGTCGGGTTGGTTGCTCCACCCAGAAGCAAGAGGATTAGACCTAGGGTTAAAAGAGAGAATGCCTCCCATATTAGGAGTCGTTTGAGGGATTTGAGAACCACCAAACGAGAATGGAGTGTAAGGAGGTGTAGTGCCCCCAAGTCTAATGCTAGCATTAGGGACACCAACTCGAATGGAGTTTGAAAACTGTGAAGTAAAATTCGACATACCATAGGAAAAGGGACTAGAGGCCATAGGGATGGACTAAACATTATAGCCCATTGAGTGACCAAGAGACTCAAATGGGTTTGAGGAAAGAGATTGAGAATTCACTATAGGATGGGAAGTAGTAATGATAGGTGCTTCCGGCACTACAACCATTGTGGTTGTAGGAGTCGAAGGGGTGCCATTAACTATAGTAGGTGTGGGATTCGAAGGACTTCCAGTACTCTGATGACTCAATTCAGTACTCATCCTTGTAGAATCACATGTCTAAACAGTGGAAGTGTGTGTACCACGTCTAATAACTCTATGCCTTTTAGAAGGCAAAGACTCGAAATCTGGTGGTAATTGTAACAAGCAGTGAGACCGGTGGGGATGCTAGTCCGACTCCACAATGACTTAAGACTCAAGATACAAAAAATAAATCCTAAGGCCAACTAGTAATCAAAGAGCACACCAAAAATAATCAAATGACCAATATTCACACAAACGGGGTAATTAAAGTGGCTAAAAGGGGCCTCCCTCCCTAAAGAAGGTATGTCTCGCCCAAGAGGGGCCTGAGATTCCCTGCTAAAGATCAAAGGTAACATAATCAGTTATAAGGGCCCTCGTGGGCTTAACAACCAGTCGGTTAGATCCCCCTGGAGAGGTAATCATCCATAAAGGTTATGTTTTGTCTGGCCCTTATCTGACCTAGGGTACCTACAAAATAACCCATGTAAGTAACCTATGTGGCACCTAAGTCAAGCAACTAAGAAACCAATGTATAACTGATGCACAGGAGAGCAGTCATAAGTCAGGTCCATCGTATGGGCAGGGTAGAAAAGACCGAAACCTTGAAAATACCACCTCTCATGAAGGTAAGGGAACTAACAAGATCCCCAGATACAAATAGATCCCCAGAAATATCTCCAACGCTAAGAAGGTATCAGGGGGATATCCCTTCAACCAACCTCGCGCGACCTCGTGATTAACTTCGGTGTAAGAGGGGCCTCCTGATATTACCGATTATACAATGGATTTCTCCAATCCCTTAGTCAAACACACCCATTGATTTACTAGCCTTGGAGAAGTTTACTCACAAAATCCTATTCCAAGGCACTAAATCCTAA
>CBVK0110082652.1:23377-46389 GCA_900067695.1 Picea abies
GTTTGTGCACCCTAGAAAATAAAATCATGACTAATCAATTTTAAATTATAGCGTTAATTTTAATGGTCGTGCTTACTCAAAAAGGTATGGTAGTGAAACTCATGATGTTATGACTTGGCAAGTAAAGTAAATATGAATACAATGCAAAGTCTTAACTTCAATTTTCAATGAATGATATGCTTCTTAAAACAATGCAATTTTCAATTTCAACTCTACAATTCTGAAATAAAAATGAAATCTTTCTTTACATGCACTAAGCTAAATGACAAAGACTCAAAAGATCAAAATGCCAACCAATGAAAAATGCCTAATATTTTTGTATTTTTAATATAAGAAAAAATGAAAATGCATGGACTGAACAAGAACTTGATATATAAAGACTCTACTGTGTATAGAAAGAGACAACTCAAGTAGGATACCAAGGAGCAAAACACCCAGCCCAATGTACAAGGGCAATCAAAATGAGAATGCGATGAGAAAGACTCCGCCCAAAAATTCAACCAAATACATGTTTCCTGTCATCCCACAGACACTTAACAGTCACTGCAAAGACCCAAGAAGACTCAACAATCATCAAAACCCACCCAACAACCACCAAACCCAACAAACAAGCAAAAGAGGTTGATTTACATGACTTCTCAAGGAAACAATGCATATGTACGCATCTTGCAAAGGGACATCACGCATATATACAGGACTGTTAAGAAAAAACCCATGTATATGTTTCAAAAACACAGCTAGGAAAAGGAGAAGGCTGAAAAACTCAGACCTAGAATGAACAAAGGTTGTCAAGAAATGATACGACAAGAAACACAATATGAACAAGAGCAATCCAAGGAGAAAAAAACTCCAAACACTAAGAAAGAATATTCACTCCCCAGTATGGTCGCCAATTATGTTACGAGGAAAATCTCTCTATGGTTAGGGTAAACCACAACAGATGGAAATGATTGCAGAAGTCAACTCTATTCTCAAGTATCCTATATAAACAAATATGTTAGCAAGACAAGATAAAAGGCCTACCTCATCCAGACGTTCGATGAAGTCCACCTTGAGCACTTGACCCAAAGCAATACACTTGCAACTAGTCCTCAACAACCAAGCAAAACAAGCATATGGTGATAATATATTATGTTATCACATTCAATAGCATAATCCATTAATATACGTAACAAATATGCCCATGGAATAATAATTCAAATATTTGCAAGATATTAATTGGACGGAAAAATAGTATTTCTATTAATATATGATCAATAGAAGTGAAAGAGTTACAGACTTCCGTGTCGGCACGGTTTGAAACCGAGAAAATAAGTTCCTTCCAACTGGGCCTCCACCACTTCAATCCTCCACCAAAGACAATCTCATAGAAGAGAGACAATGAAGTTCTCAATCAATAAGGGAAGAGCTTGGGGGCTGAACAATTTGTTCAAAATTAAAGGACAAAGGGATGCAAACTCAATATGAAGTGAATAATTTCTCCAGAGTAACTTTACTCTCAAAGTTGAATTCTTTCTCCTCCTTTCCATAGCTCGGAATCGACCCATTTATAGCCTTCAAATGGAGCTAAAGGGCTGATTCAAAATGTTTCTAGTATATGGAAGGCCAAGGATCATTGGTCTCTTGTTGTGACATGGAAACTCGATACCATTTTTCATTTTTGGGCACAAATCCCGATGTACACGGGCTGTAGTGGTGCAACCTACGTATACGCATACTGTATAGTAGGCAAGGTGTGTATATGTGGAAAAAATGTATTTTTAGCTCTAGGATTTGCAAAAAGGGATGAAAAGACTACATAGGGAAATGGAAAAAGGCCCTTTGTGCAATATTGCATAGGGTGAGGAAAATATTTTTATAACATACCTATATAAAGGGTCTATGTGGTGGTTCAAGGCCTTGTTCCTATCCCATAAGCATTAATAGCTTCACTTAGAGCCTAATTCTCTTTTTCTCCTCACCAACCATGGTTAAGGGCCTAAGATCCATAGCTAGATCACAAAACCTTGTAAAGGCACTTGTATCCCACTAAAAGATCATATATTCTCTCTATAGGGCCTATGTGGTGGTTGAAGGCATCATTATTGTAGCATCCCCACTTTAATCCCCAGTTTAATGAATGCTTATGTAGATATAATATGTGGCTACTACCAAAGCGATGTAATATGCAAATTGTATTTTGATGTTTTAATAATAAAATGTGATGGCAACTGCTAAGGGGACATGGACAAGACATAGGGGCTGAATTAATCCACAAGAGGGGGGAGTCTCTAGGATAATGACCAAGAGGGGTCCAAGGGGGAATTACCCATGTATATTAATTCAACCCATTTTCCTAAATTTGTTATTTTGTATATGAACCTTCCCATTTCTGATTGATTTCCTAAAGCCAATCATTGAATACATGTAAGAGGGTGGGTATGAGTGGTCACATACCAATGTTATTGGGCACATGGGGGTTGAGTACAATCGTCTTGGGGAAGAGTCTGATTCAAGAAAGACAATCCAAATAGAGGAAATTCGTATGGGTTGGGACAACAATTTTCACACATGGAGTTTGTATGCATGAGGAACACATAGAGAGCAAGAAATAGAGCTTGAAGTTGATGCAACCATGGAGGGAGAATTCTAGAGCATGTTGGAGTGTAATTGGAGAAAATTGGAGATGGAAAACTGAAGAGCTAGGTTTTCAGTATTGAAGAGTGAACTCCTATGTGAGTTTCACTAAAATAACAAGTGTTTGTTTTTGGTTTGCTAATAGTTTTCCTCGTAGCAGTTTCCCTTGAATTACCAATCGTTAGATTCCTAGCTACTCGTGCCAAAGAGACCCTGATAAAATAATGGAACATTCCTTAGGTTAATCCTGATAAATGGATGGTACATCCCTTGGGTTATCCCTGATAAACGAATGGTGCATTCCTTGTGTTGGATAGGTCAAGAGGAAGAGAGCTGGTGGAAAATCGAGATAGTTGTAGGAGAATATCAATTGGGTTGAGAATTTTATGAGATGTGAGTGGACTGTGAGAGACCACCCTCTTTTGTGGATTACTAGCCTCAGCTCAGGGGTGATTGGCTGCTGAGATTTAGAATAATCAGTCTATGGTTTGGTGGAATGTCTGTCCCAAGCAACTGGTTGCACAAATTTTGTGAAAAAATAAGTGTTTTATCTTTTTTTTTGTGTTAAATTATGTGTTTAATTGTTGTGCATGAACTTTGTGTATTTGAAAGTGATTTATATGCTACTTTAATGAGTTTTTTAGTTGCATTTCATGTTGATTATTAACATGCTATAGATGCTTCTATTTGTTGGTTGTAGACAATAGCTAAATTTGTTTTAATTCATAGCTTAAAGCTATAGGAAATCGACTAACAAAAAAAATAGCAAAAATTTCATTTTTATGTATATTCTGCATTGTAATGTCCCTTGGTTGGGATGGGAGCGTTACATTATGGTATCAGAGCTCTGGTTCAAACACCGGGATTTCATGCCCCAAGATGGCTATGAATTCGTGAAATTCGTTGTTGTCGATTTTATCTATGACAGGTTTGGGGAAAAACAAATATTTTTAGACAGGATTCCCCAAATCCATGGGTAAAATCCAAGTTTGAATGACTCTAGATAGGTTTAACAAGGTTAATGGATAGAGAGGTGAAGTTGCAGATCGAAATTTGACCTGGAATGGTCGAAATTCGAGTTTTAATGGTTGCCTGTAGAGTTACAGGAAGTTTGGTGGATCGACAGTTGAGATCTCTTTTGAACTCGAGATCGATGACTAGGATTCACTATGATAAATTTAAAAATTCATAAGGGTTTTTCCATTTGAAAGGTTGATGAGATCAATGAACGAGATTAAATCGTAGGTTGTGAAATGCATCGGATTGATGGCTTATATTCATCGAGGTTTTGGGTGAAATTTTTTGACAATAGAATCCATCGATGGTCGATGCGTGGATCGGCCAAAATGGCGAAGAGTTTGGTTCATCCATAAGACATCTCTGACCCTTGAAGGCCAATGGTCTGGGGATGGCCGAATCTACTAAAGTTTTTTCAATTGTCGATGGTCGATGGGTTGGTGGTCGATCATCGACCGATTCGGTGAAGTGTCCTAAACAAGCAACAAAAGTTGTTGATGGTCTATGGGATAATGGTCGAAGTTCGGAAAAATTTGACGAAGTATTTCGAATCAGGAAAGGGAATTCGTTGATGACCGACACAACGATGGTTGGGCGTCAGCTGTTTCAGAAAAATGTTTGGTCATTCAAGAGAATCGATTGATGAACAATGGGGGAAAGAGGATGATAAAATCATCATCCATGTGTCATGCCATGTCAACATCCATGTGTCATGCCACGTCACCCAATTTGACACCTCAGGAGGATGTGTCATGCCACATCAGCATCCATGTGTCATTCCAAGTTAGCAGCTGCCATGTCAGCCAACATAAGTGGTCGATGGTCGATGGTCAAATTAGTGGATTTGGGAAAGTGTATAAAAAAACCATCAAGGATCATTGATCTTCGATGGGATGATGGTCAGACATTGAATGAAGTTGTTGGGAGTTCCATTCACCAATGAATGTCGTCGACAGTCGACGACTAGGTAAATCAGGTTGGAGTTGTGTGCAATTCAGTCGTCGGGGAGTTGCGTCGATGGCCGATGGTCACATAGAAAGTGGGAGAAAAAATGTGTGTTCCCAAAGGATGGTTTCAATATCGGATGGCTGACAAGGTCATATCAATGGTTGCTCTACATCGTGAATTGAGATCAACGGGTATGATTTAAAGGGTTGTTAACACAGTAAAACAACCTAAACTTCTCCGAACCATAACTCTCATCTCAGAGCTCAGATTTGAGAAAACAAATAGTCATTGGAAAGGTATTGAGGACTAGAAGACATCTGTCTACCTAGAATTTGGATTTGGACAAATAAATTTCTTAGAAATCAATAAATAGATTTATGTAGCAGTAAAAAGAGTGGAATTGCAATATGTAATTGCTGTAACTTTTCACTCAGAATTCAGATTGTGGCATGAGTACAACCATTGGAAAGTTGTTTCGATGAAGAATGCATCAAGAAAATCAAAATTTGAATTGGTGCAATGTGTCCTTTATAAATGGTTGAATAAATAACCTATATCCTATATGATGAATTGTTTTATGCTATACATATTTCTAACAGTAGTTATTACATGCACATTTATTGCAGAATTAGAGGTATAGGAAGAAAATTTAGTTCTTATATGAGGAATAGAGTTATAGAGGATGCTCATGGATCTTACAGCTATGAGAAAGAGATCATAGGTCTGCATGTCAGTATGGGAAATGTTGAGACATAATCAAATGGAAGAAGAGATAGGGAAGATCCTATCACTATGATAAGCCTACACAGGGAAGTGCAGAGCTACAGAGCTGATAATGAAAGGATTATGAAGGCTCAGGAAGAGATACTTCAAATCTTAGATATGTTGCATAAGAAAGTCAAAAAGGATTTTGGCACCAAGCAAGAAGCTAGTGCTAGACAAGTATAAACATCTAGATCCATAGAAAAAGGGATGATCATGGAAATGATAGATAGTCAAGAAGCATGAATAGGTGCCATAATTCTCCAAGGCAATCCACTAGAAGAACTCATGCAAGTTTAGGGCCAAGGAGAAACCCAAGTGTGTCTCTTGTTCGGAGGCAAAGAAGAAGGCATGAGGAAGACATATTGCAAGGTGAACTCAAGAAAATCAAGCCACCTACTTTCAATGGTGAACACCGGAAGGGTGAAGAGGCTGAGGCTTGGCTGTTGGAAATGAAGAAATATTTCCATCTGCATGATTACCCCTCCTGGGTAGAATCTAGAATTTCCAGCTACCACTTGCAAGGAAAAGAAACCATGTGGGGGGATCAACTTAAAAAATCCAATAACCTTATTGAGAAGAGGATCTCATGGAGGCAGTTCAAAGGATATTTCTAAGAGAAATATTTGTTCAAGCATTATTATGAGAGAAAGTTGAAAGAGTTATTTGAACTCAAGTTGGGAACCATGACAATGGAGGAATATGAGAAAAGGTTCTTTGAATTATTGAAGTATGTTGACTTCATCAAGGATGGGATGGTTAAAATAAAAATATTTCTAAGTGGGTTACCATCCTATAGTGACCAGATAGAATATGATAATCCCAAGACCTTAGAACAAACCATAAGGAGAGAAAGACACCTTTATGAGCAAAGCAAAGGAAGGCTAGTATTCCAAAAAGCTTGGAATGACAAGATGAAAGGGAAAAATGATCAAAGGTAGAAAGGTTTTAAGCCACCCTTTTTCAGAAATAACTCCCAAGCAAATCTGCAAGGCTAGGAAGCCCAAAATGAGCAAAAGAATGCAGATTCATTTAGGAAAAGGCCAATGCAAAAACTTGTTCAATGTTGGAGATGTTAGGTAAATCACTTATATAGGGACTTCCCTCACAAAGGAGAAAGAATGAGGGTTGTCCACAACATTCAGGAGGATGAAATAGTGGAAGACATAAGAGGAAGCCAATGATTTATGTAACCTTGGACAACAAACAAACATAGTATCAATCCCCCATTATCGAAGTGGAAGGTAAGATTGACAACCAACACATAGAAATTTTGATTGATTTTGGCCATAGTTACATAAATGCTAACATTGTTGAAATATTTCACTTGCAAAGAAGTAAGCATAAAATAATCTTGGTTAGTTCAGTTAGCCACGGGGGCTAAGAGGAAAATCAATGAGTTGGTTAAAGATTGTCTGATAGACATGAATGGACTTAGCACAAAGGTAGATGCAAACATCATACCGTTGGGTTCATATGACTTTCTAATTGGCATGGATTGGTTGGAAAAACATCATGTTGTCCTAGACTATTACAACAAGAAAATCACATGTCTTGATGAGGAAAGGAAACAAGGAAAGATTCAAGGCAATCTAAGAGTTGTAGTTGTTAGAGAGATTTCAGCTATGCAATTGAAGAAGAGCTTCAGGAAGGAATGTCTATGTTTACAACCCATATGGAGGAGGCAACCAAAGAAAAAGTTGTAAGCATTGAAGACCACCTGGTCCTGAGGGATTTTGAATATATTTTTAGAGAAATTCCATGATTGCCACCAAAGAGAGACATTGATTTCTCTATTGATTTGGTGCAGAAGTTGTCCCAGTTTTTAAGACACATTACATAATGGGCACAATAGAACTAAAAGAGTTGTAGATGTAGCTTGAAGAACTTTTGAAGAAGGGGTATATACACCCAAGTGTGTCTCCTTGGGGATACATGGTTCTTTTTTTGAAGAAGAAGGGTGGTATCTTAGGGCTCTGTATTGATTTTAGGCATCTTAATATGGCTACCATAAATAATAAGTATCATTTTCCAAGAATTGATTATTTGTTTGATCAGCTGAAGGGTGCAAGGATATTTTTGAAGATTTAATTGAGATTAGACTATCATCAAGTAAGGATAAAGGAAGAAGACATCAACAAGGCAACATTCAAAACAAGATATGGGCATTATGAATTCATGGTAGTGCCATTTGGACTATCAAATGCTCCAACAATTTTTATGTTCCTGATGAATGGAGTGTTCAGGGAGTACCTGGACAAGTTTGTGATTTTGTTCTTAGATGATATCCTCGTCTATTATAAATCAGAAGAGGAACATGAGAAACATTTAATAATGATATTGTAAGTTTTAAGAGAGCATAGATTGTATGCTAAGATAAGTAACTGCATCTTTTATCATAAGAAGATTCACTACTTGGGGCACATAATATAACCAACATGGATAGAATTTGGTCTTAAGAAGATAGAGGCCATTAGAGGATGACCAACACCAAAGAATGTGACAAAGGTCAGATAATTCATGGGTATTTCCAGTTATTGTTGAAGATTCATAAAAGGGTTCTCAAGGATTGCAATTCCAATCACTTCTTTGCAAAATAAGGGGATGCAATTTGAATGGACTTCCAAGTGTGAAGAGGGTTTTCAACAATTGAAGGGAATATTGACAAGTGCACCAATATTGAAGATTGCAGATCCAAACAATTTTTTTTGTGTGTGCACCAATGCATGCAAGGAAGGACTCGATGGAGTTCTTGGTCAAAGGGACTATGTGGTATGATATGAGTCTAGAAAATTAAAAGAGCATGAAAGGAATTATGCTACATACGACTTAGAGTTAGAAGCGATTGTACATGCATTGAAAATGTGGAGGAATTACCTTATGGGTAAGAAATTCAAGCTAAGGATATACCACTTTGGTTTGAATAATTTGTTTGGATAGCCAACACTAAATGCCATACAAACTAGATGACTGGAATTTCTGAGTGAATATTACTTCAAAATTAAGAATATAAAGAGAAAGAAAAATCAAGTGGCCGATGCACTCAGCGGGAGAGCTCATGAAGTGCATTTTGAAGCCATTAGCATGTACATGAAAAACATGAATGAAAAAATTATTGCAACAACAAATTCAGATTAGCACTATGTGAAAATAAAAGAAACATTACAACAAAGAAATTTTCAACAAAAAATTAATTATTATGAGCTGAAAGAAGACAAAATTCTCATGTACAAAGGTAAGGTGTATGAGTCGAATTCCAGTGAGATGAAAAATGCAATGCTGAAGGAGATGTATAATGTGCCATATGCAAGGCACCCAAGATATCAGAAAACAATTGCAGTAGTAACAAGACAATACTTTTGGCTGGGAATGAAGAAGAAAGTGGCTAATTAAATAGCCAGATGTCTAGAATGCCAAAAAGTAAAGGTAGAACATAGGAATCCGATAGGTTTTCTAAAACCATTTCCCATTCTATAATGGAAGTGTGAAGTATTTATAATTTATTTTATTACTAAGCTTCCCATAATAGTGAAACAACGTGACTCCATCATGGTGGTGGTGGATAAGTTGACTAAAGAAACACATTTTATTCCAGTAAAGACTACCCACAAGGTCACAAATATTGCAGATATCTATATGAAGGAAGTTTCTAGGTTACATGGAGTGCCTAAAGCAATAGTTTCATATAGAGATCCAAAGTTTACATCTAATTTTTTGAAAGGTTTGTTCAAAGGGTTTGGAACAAATCTAAATCTTAGTACAATGGATCATCCCGAGTCAGATGGGAAAACATAAAGGACTAACAGAATAATTGAGGACATGCTTAGGATGTATGTGATGGATCAACTATCAAAGTGAGAAGATTATATTCATTTAGTTGAATTTGCATACAATAATGGGTATCATGCCTCATTGAAGATGAGTCCATTTGAAGCATTGTATGGTAGAAAATGTAACACTCGAGTGAGTTAGGATAATCTAGCAGATAGAGCAGTTGTTGGGCCATAATTGTTAAAGGAAATTGAAGAGTAGATGAAAAAGATAAAGAAAAATTTAAAGGCTGCCCAGGATAGGTAGAAAAATTATATAGACAAGAATGAAGTTTTCAAAAATTTTAAAGTGGGAGAACATGTGTTTTTGAAAGTGAAGGAAAAGAGAATTTCTCTAAGATTAGAAAGTTTTCCAAAGTTGGCAGTAAGATATTGTGGGCCTTTTGAAATATTAGAAAAGATAGGTCCAATTGTATAAATGTTATAATTTCCTGCATCCATGAGAGTGCATAATGTATTTCATGTGTCATTGTTAAATAAATATGTGCCTGACCCTAACCACATAATTGATTGGAATGTGATCCAGGTGTAGCATGAAGGGGATTTTTGGGAGGAACCAGTACGCATCCCGAACTGGAAATTCAAAGTGCTCAGGAACAAAGCCATAGGGATGGTAAAGGTTCAATGGACCTATTACATTCCTGGAGATGCTACATGGGAGCATGAAGAAAACATGTGGGTTGAATACCCTCAATTTTTTTATAGTTTTGAAGAAAACATAATGCAAGACTCCATTCTGAGTAGCTAGAGTTCCTGAACCACATCTTAGAGTCCTAGCCAACTCTGTTTGGGATGTTGATAAAAGAATGGCTCATTCCTTGGTTTAGCCTTGATAAACAGATGGCACATTCCTTAGGTTATCCATGATAAACATATGGTACATCCCTCGGTTTGTCCCTGATAAATGAATGGTGCATTCCTTGGGTTGGCAAGTTGAGAGGAACATGAGATTATGGCTGGAACTGATGTCAGAGTTGTTAAATTGCATAATTTTTTTATCTCTAAGTATTGTGATGTAAATTTGCATATATATGTATATCAGCATAGAGTGTATCGAGTACAATGCACAATTGTAGGGAGGGGGAATGTAACATCCCCACTATAATCCCCAGTTTAATTAATGATTATGTAGATATAATGTGTGAATACTACCAAAGAGATGTAATATGCGAATTGTATTTCAATGTTTTAATAATAAAATGTGATTCCAACTGCTAAGGGGACATGGACAAGAGATGGGGGTTGAATTAATCCACGAGACGGGTGAGTTTCTAGGATAATGGATAAGAGGGGTCCAAGGGGGAATTACTCATGTATATTAATTCAACCCATTTTCCTAAATTTGCTATTTTTAATATGAACCTTCCCATTTCTGATTGAGTGTTTCTAAATCCAATCATTGAATACATGTAAGAGGGTGAGTGTGAGTGGTCACATCCAAAATTTATTGGGCACATGGGGGTTGAATGCAATCAACTTGGGGAAGAGTGTGAGTCAAGAAAGGCAAGCCAAAGAGAGGAAATTTGTATGGGTTGGGACAACAATTTTCACACATGGATTCTGTGTGCATGA
The DNA here is from genome assembly GCA_900067695.1 of Picea abies. Classification (NCBI taxonomy): domain Eukaryota; kingdom Viridiplantae; phylum Streptophyta; class Pinopsida; order Pinales; family Pinaceae; genus Picea; species Picea abies. Next base: position 34,123 of record CBVK0110082652.1, read on the forward strand.
GGAACAAGGAGAGAGCAAGAAACAAAGTTTGAATATTATGAAGCCATGGAGGGAGAATTCTAGAGCATGCTAGAGTGTAACTAGAGAGAATTGGAGCTGGAAAAATGAAGATCCAGGTTTTCAGGCCTGAAGAGTGAACTCCTATGTGAGTTGCACTAAAAAACCAAGTGTTTGTTTTTTGTTTGTTGATAGTTTTCCTAGCAATAGTTTCCTTTGAGTTCCTAGCTGAGATATTCCTAGATACCTGTGCTAGAGAGACCCTGATAAAAGAATGGCACGTTCCTTGGGTTAATCCTGATAAATGTATGGTACATCCCTTGGGTTATCCCTAGTAAAAGAATGGTGCATTCCTTGGGTTGGAAAGATCAAGAGGAAGAGAGACGGTGGAAAATTGGGATAGCTGTAGGAGAATATCAGTTGGGTTGAGAGTTTTATGAGCTATGAGTGGATTGTGAGAGACCACCCTCTTTTGTGGATTACTAGCCTCAGCTCGAGGGTGGCTGACTGTTGAAATTTGGAACAATCATTCTATGGTTGGGTGGAATGTTTGTCCCAAGCAACTGGTTGCACATCTGTTGTGAAAAGATAAGTGTTTTATCTTGTTGTCATGTTAAATTATGTGTTTAATTGTTGTGCATGAAGTTTGTGTATTTGAAAGTGATTTATATATGTTGTAATGAGTTTTTTAGTTGCATTTCATGTCAATTATTAGCATGTGGTATATGTTTCTCTTTTATGGTTGTAGACAATAGCTAAATTTGTTTTAATTCATAGCTGAAAGCTACAGGAAATCGACTAATAGAAAAAAAATTAGTTAGAAGAAATTTTGTTTTATGTATATTATGCATTGTAATGTCCCTTGGTTGGGTTGGGGATGCTAAAATTATGGATTAAAACGATTCTAGGTGTTGTCACCTATGGAGACCCCCTTACAATGTGGGATATGGAGGTGTAATGCCAACTATTACTTCACTCTACCTCTACATTACCCTAATATTTCAACTACGCATCAACTATATGTTGATGTCATCCATGGGGATCCCTAACAAAAGAAGTTGGTTCATATACATTCAAAGGATTAAATATTTGAAATTTAATCGTATCATACCCATAAGTACTATGGATGGTTGAGGTTTTCCCTGTTGATATCAGATAAATGACCAATATTGCTTCACATAGGGTAAGGGCCATCAGGGGATAGATTGGTATCAAATATCCATGAAAGGTGGTTCTTATCCTTTCCTTTCTAGATCAATGGTGGATGGTGCATTGCACTTGAGGCATGTTTTTTATGATCCAAACACTGTAAAAATGATAAAATGTCAATGAATACAGTCCACTTTGAGGGGGGGAATTATTTTTACAATATATCCAATTCAAAAGACAAGATGATCCTAAGACTAGGTGTCCTTGGTATATATATAGGAGAGAAAGGGTACATTGCAGGGTTCTATCCTACATACAAATATAACACTAGAAATGTAATAATTCAATATCTAGGGCTTAATAAGAGTTTTATATATAACATGGCACTTTGTTTAGGGCTTAACATGCCCCTCCCCTTCAAACAAGTGTTCTCCTCAACACTTGACTAATTGTGGGTGTTTCTTCCTAAAGAAATCATTTTCCCATGTCGCCTCTTCCACTGGTAGGTACTTCCATTTGACGAGATACTCAGTAATTACTCGATTTCTCAGTTTCTTAATCCTTGTTTCAAGGATTGTTAATGGTTCTAATACGATTTCCCCTTCTTCATTAATCTATGGTAAAATAGTTTAGATTGTTATCTTGTTGTTTCTTACCTTCTTTAAGAAAGACACATGGAAGAATGGATGTACAATTGAAGATGGAGGAATCTCCAATTTGTAATCCATACTTCCAATCCTTTGCAAAACCTTATATGGGGCATAATATTTGGGTGCTAATTTATTGTCCTTATTTTTTTTGCTTGAGGGACCTCTGTTTATATGTTTGTATCCTAAAAAATACCCAATCCCCCTCTTCAAATTTCATTTCACTGTGATGCTGATTTGCTTATTGTTTCATCCTATTTTGTGCCACAACCAAGTTGTCCTTCAATAGTGTGAGAACCTCTTATCAGTTCCCTATTCGGTCCTCCAATGATTGAACCTTTGCAGACCCTTTCAAGGGTGATGTGATGGATGGAGGATGATATCCATAAAGTGCTAGAAATGGGAAAATTTGTGATGAATTATGGAAGGATGTTTTGTACCACCATTCCTCCAAGGGAAACCACTTGACCCATTGGGTTTGTTTATCAGATGCAAAGCAGTAAATATATCCTTCTAGAAATTTATTCACAATCTCAATTTTCCCATCAAAATGAGGATGGTAAGATGAGCTGTGAGCCAATTGAGTAACCAAACAAGAAAATAATTTAGTCCAAAAATTTCTAGTGAAAATTCGATCTCTTTCACTTACAATAATCTTTGGGACTTCATGTAGCTTTTGAACTATTTCCATGAATGTTTCAGCTACTGTACGTTCTTTAAAAGGAGAAAGAGAGAAAAAATGGGCATACTTTGTCATTTGATCCACTACTACCAATATTTTCTTCGGATTTGGGTAAACCTGTAACAAAATCCATTGAAACTTCTTCCCTACATTGACTTGGTATAACTGATGGTTGTAGGAGACATGACATCTTGATTGTCTCTCCCTTGTTCTGTTGGTAAACCACACATTCAAACATAAACTTTTGAACATCATTTTTAAGACTTTGCCATTAAAAATCCTTCTTGATCACATGGTATATTTTCAAGAATCCTGAAGGTACTCCTATAGGAGAAGTGTGCAATTATAGAAGGACCTTCTGTTTGAGTTGAAAATTCTTACATAAATAATGACGATCATGGTACCATAACGAATAATTATTCCATACAAAATTATCTAATGAACTGGGGTCCTCTTGTATTTGTTGAATGATCTTGCATACCTATTGATCTTTTTTCCATTCTATCCTTGCTTCTTCCACCCGATAAAATTGTGGAGTAGAAATAACACATAGTGAACCTTCTATTTCTTCTTCTTTCTTTAAAAGGGCATCTGCCACAACATTATGTTTTCCATTTTTGTAGATAATTTCAAATTCATAACCTATCATCTTTGTAACCCATTTTTGTTGCTCTTCTGAAAATAATAGTTTCTCCAAGAAGTACTTCAAACTATCATGATTTGTTTTCACTTTGAAGTGTCTTCCTATTAAGAAAGGCCACCATTTTTATTTTAAGAAATGAGAAATATATTTACTCAAAATTTCTGCAAGAAATCTCACACAATATATGTTTACAGAGGAAAAAATCATCTTGGACTATACTATCAAAATCAACATGTATTTTAACTATACTAACATATAATCCAACTATTTTATTCTGAACAATATGAGAGCCAAAATAGATTCTGCTATAATGCATATAAAAAATTCCTAAGATCAAAATACTAAAGCATAAACATCAGAGAACTACATATTTGGAGGGTCCTCTTCTTGATCAACTTCAACTGGCCCTAGGGGTGAATTCAAATCAGGCACCTGTCTTTGAGGAGCAGGGGAAGACAGAGCATCTGAAATTGTTGAAGTAGAGCTGGATGGTGATCGAGAATTAGGATAGGTGCAAAACTCTTCAACTTCAGACCTAATTGAAAATACCTCATCATGAAGCTGGTAATGTCCCTGGCGTTGTTCCACAAGCAATTCCATGGTGTTAAACATATGAACTGATAAATTATTTAGCTAAATATGAAGAGTGTGACCAAATTTTCCAAGGAATCCTACTCTTCATCCTGAAGTTTGCGATGCTAGTGCACAATCCTTGTTCTTCTATTATCCATGGCTCCTAATCCTATGCCCACAACCACTCCTCTATCTGCAATCGCGGGCTGAAACTGCGCTATGGTGCTGAGAGATCCAATATTCCAATTATGGCGTGAATCTACCCATTGAGTGCATACCATCATGAGTGTCTTGGCTGTCTTCAACTCTCCCTTTATGCAATATCACATGCGTGAGAGTGACTTCCATCCCAAGATGTGAAGGGCATCCATCTTCATATCCATTAAACATAACTTCCTACCAAACATATTGAGTGGCCATTTCAGGACATTAGAGCCAACATTACAGTCAATGGGTGATGCGACCATGAATTGGGGTGATGCACAAAGACCAAGAGGTAGTACATACTCCATACGGATAGGAGTGAGACATACCAAGATGAAGAGCAAAAGAGGGGAAGATAAGAAGGGGAACACATGAGATAGAGAAGGGAGGACAAAAATAAGGGAAGGGGGGAAGAATTTGGTAAGGGATCCACATGTGTGTGTCTAGAAGCACAACATGCTCAAAATTTGAATCCCATGCATCAAATCCATGCTTGAGATCAAACTGGAAGGGGCGAAGCGAATTCCAAAACATTCTAAGGTGAATGAGGAAAGATCGAGGTCCCACAAGAGGCCCATCACCAATAATAATAATAATAATAATTTCATTAGAATGAGGTTGAAGAAGTTTGCAACCTTTGACATCTTCAGAATAACCAACAAAAATACACTTATCACTTTTAGGCTGTAAATATCTCATTTTCTCATAAGGAATGTGAGCCCATGCTACACTACCAAATACACAGAGTTTTCCAAGTTTTCTTGGCTTCTTCTCATGGCTACTAGCTTCCATTTATGGATGGTTGGTATATCCTAGGATTGTCTCTCTTTTACCATGTGTGTAACCTCTCCAAACTCCTCTCTAACCCATTTTATAACAATATTCTTCTCCCCATTTGAATTTTCCTTATGCCTCATGGATAGAGATTTCAAACTCAACTTCTCCTCATAATTCCAAGAATATAGGGGAGACAATTTGCTAAATTTTAGGAGTTGTGGATTAGATTGAGAATTTGGTTTCCTCCAATCTTCTTAACTAATTTTTTCTTTGAATTTCATATTTGAAAAATGTGTGAGGGTTCAAGATAGCATAAGGTAGGTGACTTAGACATAAACCCTCCTTAGATCCCCTCACCTTTCCCCTCTTGTGGTATTATATCCCGTATAGGCGCTCAAGCTCAGCTGGTCATGGTCTACCTCTTCATTAATTGCAATACAAAAATATGTACAATATTCACCATACCATCGTTTTTTTGACCCATGGAGTTAGGGCAGTGAAGTTATAAAGCATCCGTGAAAATTATTTAAGCATTTAATTGCAAACAGTTCCAAGAGTAAAATTTGGGATATTACATCCCATCCCCCTTGGAGTAACATCGTCCTTGGTGTTCTTATTATTGAAATAGTGTCATGTCACCATTCTTCAAAAAATATACCTGCAATGTCATCTTCTTCATTGTCTTAGTACCACCTCCAAACTTTAGCCTTCCAGCATATGTCTACATCATTCATCAATGTAAGCATGCATACCATAGCCATTTCTAACCATTAAGCATTTCATCAACATGAATTTCCAATCTGTCAATATTAAGTTCATAACTAAAGCATATATATTCATACCACAAGATAAAGATCAATACTTATCTATATGAATATGTATCTGATCCATATGGTTTCCATGGATAGAACCTAGTTCACTGTTTTCTTAGACACATCTAATGCACTCATGATCCCAGGTAGTGTGTTATTCATTCAAGCCTCCTCTTTTGTACAGTCACTCACCCTGCAAGCTCAAGCATCTCCTTCTCTTCTACACAGTCCCTTGGGCGATCCATCATTTACCAAGGCTTCCTTGCAATGGAAAATTACTGAGACTTATAGAGTCTTACAGCCAAGGCATCCCTTGAATTTCTCTAACATAACATATCACATCTCAATGGTGATCATGGAATATCATAAGGTTCTAGTGTCACAACAATAGCCTCTTCTCCATTATTTCTAGCTCAGAAGCCATCATTTGTCCTTTCTATACAGATTCATCATCTCACCTACATCATATACACACATTTATCATGAGATATCATAATAATAACTTCAATAAGAAAACTTTTGTTTCAAACCTGTCTCATGCATATAGAAAACATATTTTACAAGTATGAGTTTTTTCTCATAATGTTTGTTTATTGCATGTCATAGCACCAAGTATTCCTTATGGACTTACACCCATTTCCATACCAAAACCATTCTACCTACAACCTGAACTTTTAATCGGCCAAACAAGTGTGAGTATTCATGCATATAATCTTTCTACCACAATATTTACAACAATTCATGAAGTGATCTCAAAATATACTTTCACATTAAAGGAAAAATATCTAGCATCAATAAAATCCACAACATAGTCTTCAATGAAATCATAGAACTTGTAACATAAACAACCTCAACAATTTATACTCCTCAACACATCTTTCAAGGGAAAAAGTTTTCAACACTGTTCTTGTGATGCTACCAGATGCACATAGAGTTTTAATTATTTCTACCTCATAGTTAAGGAACAGAGATAGAGCTTATTCTTGTTTTCATATCTTACAAGACTTCTCTTTTTCTTAATATTAAGACATTCACTGGAACTTTTCTTAGGTAGGTGGGATTCAACTTGACATATTGGAACATGTTCATGTTCACATTCTTCAAGCCTTTAGGACTATTTTGGTTGTTAATATAAACCTTGGATCTCACTAAAACATTTTTGAGGTGGTTACTTCCAATGAACCCAGTGTTAAAATTGCATCTTGGCTTACAAAGACTTCAATCAGTATTTATGCATCCTCTTCATGCTTATGACAAGAAAGAAGTTGATTTTATCACTAAAAGCATTGTCCCCTTCCAAAACAACAAAGGGGTTACATCAATTTCAGGACCTCATTAATGAAAATTTATCCATGTGATTGGAATCCTTTTAAAACCCAACAATATTACAAGAATCCAAACACAGTTTTTGAAATAATTAGAGTTGAACCATGTTATCCACTCTATGTTCAACAAGGTATAATCTAGTTTTTTTTCGAATAAAAATGTTAAGTTCCTGATTTCAACACAACTAAAATAGCCTGAAACTTTTTTTTTAGTTTAACAAGGGTAAAACAACCCTGAAAATATCAACCAGAGTTACCTCCGAAAATCTGGCTGAGGATATAAATTGGCATTCTGATTTGATTTAGCAATAGGATTTTGAAAGCACTTTCTAGGCCATAGCTACCTTACAAATATAGGAAGAAAACCATAGACATTACATGCCCAACACTAGCCTTGACAATTTTTATTCTAATTCCTAGATTTGTTAGCTGGAAAGTATGGTTGATATCGTCAGACCTTTGATGGGAAGTATTTACTACACCCACGACCATCATTTTTCAGCAATTCCCTTTGACTCACTCGTGCAATTCTACATTTCATACCCAACAATCTCTCAGGTGTAACAAAATGTTTTTCCTTTCATTGCTCCAAATGATGGCACTTTATGTATCACGAACATTACTTCACCTAGAATCACTTTAAAGAATAAGATGCTTACTTATCAGAATTCTTAGTACTTTGTCACAATCACTTGATTTCCTTTCAGTAAAACATGACTTCATTAGAATTCAACTGATAGTACAAAATTCTATTTGCACTATAGTGATCTACAATAAGCTATGTAATAATGATCCATTGCTATGTTTGGGAATTCCACATTTTCATTTCTTTGTTGTGTTCAAGCAATTCACCTTAATATCCGCTTTCTGAAATTTGAGTATTTGTTGGTATCACATCTCTACATGTGTATCTATTGTGTTTTGTGTATCATGAATAGGGCTTAGTTTCAATCATTCTAAGCAACTCATTTCTCAAAATTATGAACACTTTGTCAAAACCACTGAATGTTCTTGTAGTAACCGAGGGCTTGATAATGATCACATAATGCATTAATAAAAAATGGTAGGTAGACTGCAACTCAATAGATAATGGTCATCAATCCCCTATATAGCATTGCTCTGACATCAAATGTATTAGGTATGATTGGATTTTCAATTTTCATCAATCCCAGGCTATCTACCATATCAACTTCAACAAAATTCAGGTTTTATGACTTTGGTGAGCTCAAAATCATAGTATCTGTTGAATCATGAATTGCTCCAACCCCATTTAGGATGTGAAACAGGTCAAAAACTAAATAGACTGTCGAAACTTTCTGTTGTTTTTGTTGTGGGAGGGGGGAAGTTATAGGAAATATCGAAATCAAACATTACCTTGCCTAGAGGTAGGATCAATTCCCTTTCATGTCCTGTATTCCGATATATGAAGGTTTATGCCCATGCAACCTTACTTGTAGTAATTTGTTCAATGCCTATGTAGTAAGGAGTCACAACACTTAAAAAAAACATTGAGTAGGCTTTTAAAATCATTGGCGAACACCAACTTAAACAACTTGAGACCACCATGGTTTCTCACGTTTAAATTCACAACCCATTCAACCTTCATGGCACTAGGCGCATTTTTGGGATTTTGGAGATGTTTCATGTTATTTGAAGAAATATATTTTTCATACTCAGAAACCTTTCAAGAACTTCCAATTTTTATATGTCAGCAAAGTTCATTAGCAGTTCAACTTTTTCTCTCTGTATCTATCATGGGGGATTGTAGGCAGAACACTTCCATCTAGAGGAAGATAACCACCAGAATTCAACATCAGATTTGTGTTGCTATGATCAGATAACTTCTTGAATCGATCAGTGGTTGGGCTTCCTATGTAATTTGGCATGATTCTTGGTAACCTTATTTCTGATGAAATTTTCATATCGTAAGCCATAATGGAACAAAATTCCAGTAATAAACATATATTTCCAAAAGGAGTCTCGATCGGAGTATATTTGTAAGAATTCATTTTTATTCTCTCTATCTCTCCAGCGGTTCCATTACGTAGCTTTCCACTCCTTCCAAGGGTTTAATTTGTGCATATTTTGCTTTCCAAGGAGAGAGTGACTCAGCTCTGACATAAAGTCTGGGCGTATAATAGAGTTTGTGCTGCCTGAAATATATTGTAGATTCTTTCCAGCCTCCAAATGACATGTTTCATCAAAAATCACAGAAGGTCCTAGCTCTAACTAATTTGTGGCTTCACACATTTAGATTTAGACATTAAGACTAGAAGAAAAGGAATAATAGAAGATGAAGAATGGAAACCAATGAATCACTTGCCTTATTGGAACATATTTTATAATGAAAGGATCTCCCATAAAGGAAAAAATCAAGTCTTATATGAATAGTAAAAGAAAACACGCTTTTCACTTTCTAACCAACTTCTAATTAAAGCACGAAAGATCACCTTAAATTGAGCAACACACTACTGCTAAAATATTATAAGATAACCTGGAAAAATCTCACACGTGAGTGTAACCTCACTGTTGGTAAAATTTAGCATAAAAGAGGTATTAAGATATCCTTCCTGGAAACGCCCTCCTTGCTGGGTATGCATACATAAAACAAAGATGAAAATAGGACAAATGAAATGGCCTCCATGATGACTTGCATGCTACTAATATCAAAAGCAAACTCCTCAACTCGTGTGCTCTGTTTGCTGCTAAAAAAAATGGATAAATCAGGTCACAAGTCACCCTCTATGGTAGCGCCCCTCTTGGATAAATTTATCTTTATCAAGGTACCTTTCAATATACTTTACCATACCATGAATAAGGCAAAGAATAACATTTCCCTTGCTACTAAAATTATCCTTTGTTTCTGTCCTATTACAACACCTCTCTAAATATGGAAAAAGACACAAACTAATCTCAAAAGAAGTGCCCTTTTGCATGAACATGGCACAACATCTGGGCATTAAAGTGGACACAAACTCAAACACAAGGAGGGGCTTTCTCCTCATGCACCTAGTAGCATTCTACATGTCAAAACAGACCCAGACTACTCCAAAATCAGCTTTGTTTTTCTCACAATATAAGCATCTAAAACATGAATGATAATGTGTTTAATATCATCAACCCCCTTACTACTCTCATTGATCTCTTCAACAATGGCATGCTTTCTTTAGATATGAGAAAGCCTTGAACGTCAGTTTAAGTGGTCTTGAGCCAGACGTGAGATTTCTTCCCTAGTGATCATTTGGGAAGGTCACGGGTTTGACTATCTTGATCTCTATAATCAAGGATGGAATCCTGCACATGGGTTGCACTCCAAAAATAATTCACTGAGATGTTAATACTGCTAACTTCCTAGAAATTGTTGTGAGAATAAAAGTCTCCTACAAGATATTATATGCTGAGATACTAAAACATGTACTCTATAATGACAAAAGAGTGGATTGAAACAATGTAAGAAGAACTTTCCAATGACTGTAGAACATTGAACAAATTACTATACAAATCCAATATGTATAGCTACTTAATGCAGTTATAATGAAAGGCAATTGACAATGACAGATCATTATCGAAGACAAGGTAGTCAAATCAAGTCAATTGTTGAAAGCTGAGAATTAAGGTAAAGTTGATGTTCAATTCAATTGGGACTTCCATGTCCATGTCAATCCAATATTGATGAAATATGTTAGTGTCATGTGGTAAACATTTTTCTATTTGAGAAGGGTAGTCCCAATTCCAAACAGAGTAGTCAAACAACATGCCAAGATAGCCAATTTAAGGTTTGATGCAAAAATCATTAAAGAAAAGGCCAGAGGAGCTAAAAGTTGAGCCTACCTTTCCTGAATAAGGTTTTGAACTTTCAAAGAATTATATGTAACATCAATTGGAGTCGTGGTATCCACATTTCTTGATCCCATACAGCCCCGATTGTTGTAACCCGACTCTGATACCATATATAACATACCCATATATAAGAATATAAAACTATTGCTGAAACTAAATAAAACCACTGCTACAAAATCCACTTGTAAAAATAATCAAAAGGACTTTTAGCTATTGAACAAAGCTGAACTACCATCAATGCTATAAACACCCATTGGTTTATTTAGTAATAAAAATAGTCCATATCAGTCAATATAAAATTCCTATGGTTCACCTCAGTCCTCATCCTAATATCCTCACAAGATTCTTCGAAGGGAGGGTTTAGTAATTCCCAGTAGCAAACAGAGGATGGAAGGAACACACCATGTTTATGATGAGAAGTGAAAGGAAAAATAAATTAATGCCCAAACAAGAAGAAATCCATTACAATGGCGTCTTTCAAGCTTCATCTCCCACAAAATAAAATAGATAAGCTACGAGATGTTGCATCACAAGTTTACTCTCAAACAATATTTTGGCCATTTTATAATCAAATAAATCTTTCTTTGCAGTGTAAACCAATGCTAAATAAAATTATGGATAAATCATTGGATGAAATGTACCCTAAGCATATAATTTATAAAGACAACATGAACTTCACTATGAAGGTTTTACTCTAAGCATCTAATGATATATAGACAACATGAACTTCACTATGTAGCTTTTATTCATTGAAAACATATTGCATTAAACTGAACTATTGGAGAACTTGAATATTCTCCAAAACCTACACTTCTAGTTTACATTCATTATTACGTTTCTAACGACAGTAAAAGTTTCAGAGAAACAACCATGCATTATTTCTCAAACACAATGCAACTTTACCTCACATAAAAGAAACAAACAATGAGAAAATGGGGTGATCAATCCCTCCCAACGAAAATGATTTAACAATTCCCAATCAGGATACCTGAAAACATATCAAACGGATTATGTGCCCAACATCAAAGGAGAAACCATACCTCTTGGGTATTTTACCTTCTCTCCTTCGAATGTGCACTCCAAAATTTCTTCAACGACTTATACCATAGTTCCTAAAATCAATATTTGTGTAAGTGAAATGATATTGCCTTTGAATGCAGATTACTACCATCATCCTGCCACTTATATCTTGGAGTTGATGCTCCAACAAACACCTATTCAATATTTCATTTAATCTTCTTGTAATTGATGAATAAGACTCACAATGATAACTAGTAAGAAAATTGAATGAAATATTTATCTTTGCACATAGAAGACATGAAGGAGCAACAATAGCCCTTTACCTAGCAACGAGATCCTTTGCCATATGTCAAGCATGTTCAAGCATAGTAACATGTTCTGACCACATTTTAAGTTTGTAAGTTTGCATGGAGGACATGAAAAGAAAGTATACTCAAACACATCCATAAAATTCATTTCAATTCCTTTAATAATATAAAGATGCAGGGGATCTTAGGGTTCCAACTGCTAATTATGTGTGAACAGGAACAAAAACCATTCAACTTTGATAATATGTTATTTTACCAGATCATATTTCCATAAAGAACATTAAAACACC